>JAQGAU010002941.1:0-14243 GCA_034698045.1 Paramacrobiotus richtersi
GCCAACTGATATTTGCAGAGATCTATTTGCAGGCTCTTCGTTATGCATAAATGCAGTCGATAGTGTATGCTAAAATGGAGGCTGAACATGTTAAATGTTAATGACACTGATAAAAATGGCTACTTGGGTCAGCTGAAGCATGAGCAACGGAAGAAGATCAGAGATCGATATTTTTAGTACTGGCACCCAAATAAAAAATGGTGAAATCTCCAATAGCTGGTGATAGCTGATTCAATTATCGTAGTAGAATAATCAAAATTAGGAACGAATTTTTCCTTCTTTATGCTAGATTCTAACAGTTAGAATACGGGAGAACGCTCACATACGCTTCTGCTACAAGTGTCAAAATGACTCCGATGTGATAAGTACTATAAAGGGATGCAAACGTCAGGAACAGCCGGTATAGTAGGAACAAACTGCTAGTCCAAGTCCCAAAAGTGCCGAAAGCGGTCAGTCCATATTACAGATAGGGGTGACAGAACCTACTAACATAAACTGAAAAAAGCATGTGCCGGACTGTTCGTGCATGTATATGTCGCAGTCCGATGTCCGTACAGCAAGGATTTGGCATTAAAAATTCGGTTCCCGATCCGTCAACACTGTTTGCAAACTAGTTACGACTACCATGACTACCACAAACAGCGTGGTGCCATGCTGTTTGTGGTACCGCGGTTTGTTTGTTGTCATATTTATGGACGTGTTAGCGCTCGCATGAATATCGTAGCGGGGGGAGATACGTATCATGCACATATACTGTAAATGTGATCCATTGTTAAAATTAGGAAGCTCTGCTATGACATGCAGCAACAACAACTCTGTTCCTCTGGAACTGTTCGCTAGTTACAGAAAGTTTATGTCTCCATGTTTTACCAGATTTAAAACATTTTGTTTTACATTATGGATATGTTAAACACGTACAGTTCTACATTTGGTACTTTATAGCAGGAAAGTGTTACTCTTTTGCAGTATCACCCGCCTACTCACTAATTTGCGAAAACTGCGACGGAGTCCCCAAATGCGGGAACACGACCATCTGCACTGGGGATCGGCACTTTTGTGGTGCAACTTTTACTTTCAACAGTAAGCTACCAGATGTATTACATAACGTACAAAGCCACATTTGGCTGTACAATGGAGTCTCCGTAATATAGACACCATACGTTAAGAATTTTCTGTATACAATACGGAAGTCCATGTGATTTGGAAGTGTCCCACCTGGCACCCCAAGCCTCTATTCCGTTAGAACTAATTGTTTACATTATAAAACGTGTTTTGTATTTTGAAGTGTATATCCACTGTACTTCGCTGTCGGTTTTTACTAGTTATCTTTATATTGCACATATATATAACAATTGTATAAACGCTGAGGTGTTCCGGAACACCGGGTGCGCGGGCATCTATCAACGTGGTAAACCAGACAACCGCATCAAGTTGCCTCTTTGCCTCACCATGGAAGTTGGGGGTGACTGGATTTGCTTTTGTGATACACCCGTCTGCAACACTGATTTCACTATGTACTTGAATTATCCCGAGGAAAAGCAATACAGCCAGAAAGCCAGGATCTGAACACCGTCCTTCGGTGACAGCGTTAGTGCGAATGTAATGTGGTTCCAGATTTCGCGACAACAATACTAAAATAAATTATATTTTTCTTTGCGTTTGACACCCGCGTGATCTACAGTTATGAAAACCTTCACCAGTCATGAAATTTGCGGCTCTTGATGCGTCCAGGGAATAAGAGCCCAAGGCAATAAATGATGGCAACTGTTGCAAACACTATGAAAAATATCACTCAACAAATAGTTACATAATAATAATAATAATAATAATAATATAATAATAATAATATAACATAATAATAATATTGTGGGTTCATTTCTTGTCAGCACTTTGCAAAATCATTTAACGCCTGTAATCCTGGCTAAGCAGTTCTTGGCTAAGTAGTGTTGAGTAAGATTTGATTCACAATTCATCGCATCTTCATGCCATATGACAACGTAATTCTTAACCAGATATGGGATTTTCAGATTGGCAGAACGTTTCGTGAACAAGACGATAAGTAAATTATTTCCTTGGGAAAGACTTGTTCAAACGTCTGCGTTTGCGAAAAGATTTCCAGACATTTGTATCATGGCGTGTAAGCTGTTGTACCTACAAATATGCTATGCCGGTGCGCCAGCCGGACGAGCGAGCCAGCAAGCGCTCTTTCATACGACTGATTTTCTAAGGATAAACTGTGACCATTCTAACTGCGCCTTTTTCCGATCCGTATTTTCATAAAAAGCCTTAAATACTAGCTACGCGTTTGATGGGTTTCGCGCTCCACACATACTACGCGGCTTTAAACTGAGATTTTAATTCGTCTTTTCTGTACGACCAACTCGGTACATACATGTATGGTACTTTCTGCAGACGCGCCGACCGCGCGGTCGTGTTCGCCGACGACATCTCCATCGTATCCTCACTACTATCCTGTAAAGAAGCAGTTATGAATGCTTCGGACACCATGTAAAGTGCAAGTTTACTAGATGATAATAATGCTTTTTACACCCGCACGCTGCGACAATTGCGATTGTTCGTGCCTTCGTTATTCCCGCCGACAAAGTTGTTCTGGTAAGGGCGTGTAACAGAGACCAACGTTAACGACCAGAATCACTTCTGTTTTGCTTTTGCTAACACTCTTGCAACAGACACGTAGCTATGCTGCCTAATCAACACTTGCAATCCATTTTGGATATATTCTGCACTTCTAGCCAGTAAATTTCAAACTTCACCTACTGTGAACCGACCTCACAATCGCGGCGAGTTATAACAACCTCATAGCTTATTTCCTCTAACCCTTCCTGACCAACAGGTACCATATACATAGCTAAATATACATGGTACTATTTGGCTGGTACACAAACATGCTGTATCACCAAGTCATCTTCCCTGATCGGGGTTTCTGCGATCCACGCATCCAGGATCATTGCCAACCAGTGCCGAAACCGGTAATATTCGGCAACAACCCTGAAACAATGTCAACCCGACAATAATTTCTATTCAAATTAAGAATTAGTTCCAGTCAACAAGCGAGGCGACTGTAACCAAAATCAAACCAAACTTTTCATGCAAAATTTTAATCTAAGCCAATGCGCGCTATACGCTCGTTTAGCGTCGACGAAACTGTCAAAACTCTGAAAAAATGACGATTTTCTCAGATCTTCTACAGTTTTCGCCTAAGTTTAAGCTGTCGCCAGATGCGTCCGTAGTTTACGTTTTTTCCGCGCCAGTTTTGCCCGCTCACAACCTGTAAACCTCTGCCAGCCCGCCGCTGCCCCCCTCAAGCCGCTACTGGCTGAAACAAAGAGCAAAGAACAAGTGGATCTGCTTCGTCCGTCCTCACAAAACAATATGTTACCAAAATCTTTACAGAACACAACAGCCGCTTCGATTCACAGTGGATATCATGATCAGCTTCTGCTCGAAGTTGCCTCGAACATTGTTTGCGTCACTTCAGTTGACCTCCAACTGCGAGTCAAGTGACTTTAGCGGTTTTCTCAAAAGCTTCTTTATCTTGTTTTGTGCTAACTGGATGAGATCTTTTGAAGCCAGTCTGATAACATAACCAAGTTATCGATATACTACTGACTATAGTTACGAGTACTCGTACAGTATTATGGTGGCGTTGTCGCTTACTTGTCGAATACGGATTACTTCAGTCCCTGTTACTCAGGCTTTAGAATGGGATGGACTGACTTGTGACAATTTCTAATATGTAACTCAACCAGCGGTGAATGAGATATGGAGAAAAGCTCTGCAGCATAATTTTGCTCTTTGCCGTCTTTCTGTTTGCCATAATACGGCGCCAGAACTATATCAAGACTGAACCAGACAAACCTCTCCTGGGCCTCTCCCGAAAGAAAGGGCTGCATAGATCCCTGTCTGTTTCAGTCTCTGCAGGATATTTAAAGAAGACGATATTCAGACAGGCAGACAGACAGATGCCTTTATACACCGCTCATTGACAACCGACAAAAGCACATGGAAGACAAAGATCTATCTGGCTTGCAGCTTATCATTACAGTGTATAAAGATATCCCTTCAGAATTATTGCAAAGTTTCTGTTGTGTAGCGCTGCACACTTCACGAGCCTCACCTGTTCCAACCCCCATAAAAAAGGTGAACTGGAGTTCGAGGTCATAAGCAACCATGTCTAACGTTTCCCACGCACAGACGAAGCCAAGCGACCACGTTGTTCGAGAATTGCGAACTTTTCTATCTACTGGCCACATCGGCTTCACGTTGTGCTTATCGGCGCTTCGATGTTGTTTCTTGAGTGCCGTTTTGGTTGGATGTTTGAGGCCCGGAATATGCTCCTCTGAAAACGGTAAGGTATGATGTCGCGTGAATGCTGCTCACAAATCTAATGTGGACGTGAATTTCTTTTCAGCCTTGGTATTGATTCAGATATTTCCGTGCAGTACCACTGAAAAAACACAATTTAGGCTGATTAATCGTTAAATCGTCCACACTCTATAAACAATTTCAGCTGTTGTCTTTTTCAGCTGATGGACACGGTGATCCGTTGCCGTAATCTTTGTTCAGCTCTCTGGCTGTTCCAGTTGTCGCTGTGCATCTCGGATCTGCTGCAGTCCAGCTTCATGGCTTACCTTACACATAAGGCCAAGAAATATATGCGCGATCTGGAACTCGGCCGCCGTTTGAAGAAATTTGGTTCAGAGGCTGTGTTGGAATACCTTGCGCAGCTGCAGTGTTCTAAGCTGATGTGTATGACGCTCTGCGGCATGATTGTATTATCATGTGGGTATATTACCGTTGACACGCTTTACGGCGAAGGTCCCCACCTACTAGCCTCCTGTCACTTCGTTGTCCTGCAGTTTCCATATACTATTTGCGCGGCTGCGTGCCTGATCTGTGGGGGAGTTTTCGTCCGCAAATTGCTGCGTCTTGAACAACTGATCATCGAAGAAGCCGCAAATGTCCGAGAAAGAACAGGCATCTGCACCGTTACCACCAGCCATGATTCTGGGATAGTGTAAGCAGTCCCGAAAACGACTGCACTGCAACTGGAAGTCCAGCTGAATGAGTATTCATTTCCAAGAACTGCCACTTGTGACTTGACTACGATTTCTGTGGATTCAGCGTCTGCTAAGGATATTTCGCACTGTATCGTTTATTCCGTAAGCACGTTTCTCTCTGATTCTGCCTTTAGTTATTACACCTGTATGGTTTAAAAAAAAATCCTAATCGTGACGTTTTCCGTTTAGTACAACCATTCTGTTTTTCTATTGCAATGTTTTGGGATGGTTTGCAGTCGCAGCTCTTGAGCGTTAATACGTATCCAGCGTACGTTAAACATTGTGGCCCGTTTACGAATAGTTAATCCAGTAACTCGCCGTTCCTATACGCCGAGAGCTACGGATGTGAAGTTACAGTACGTATATGGATCTGCAGCTTTTATAGATAATCATTAGCGCGTTTCTTAGGCGATATTTGCGGAAATCACGGCGAAGAAGAGGAACGTAAGCGAAACTAATTTCATTTTTAAGTCAGTAATATTTAAGCCGAAAAAGGGGGGGTGGGGTAAAGATAGTAATAAGACCAAATGTTTCACCATTTGATAGAACTCGACGAGCTGAGTCGAATGATACCAAATTTGGACCAAAAAAATATTACTGACGCTAATATGCAGCGGGAGCTGCATAGTACTGTCTTGTTAAATGGTGACCGCTGTGTGCCGAAGCTGAGGAGAATAATTATAACGATGCACATCTCCGTTTACCCAATATCGACAGCAAACTGACATCCCCTATGACACTGAATAGCATGAACAGCTCGCGGATCAGTAGATTCATTCACAGAAATGTATTTGCTTTTCGGAAGCTCCAAGCAATGGCATTTAGGTACAAACAAACGTTACAACGACCAGATGAACAATGTATGTGTCAACGTTATTGCAAAAGTTTAGCGTTACAAAAAGCACCCAGCTGACCGTATGCATTTGCAAAGGTTTGTTTCTCTGTTTTATTGTCATAGCCGAAATGCTAAAACGTGACCAACAGACCAGCAGATCAGATAAAAAACTTGATCCAGTTAGCATGGCGCGGAACTGTGCCCGTAACTAGCTGTGAGCTAGTTACCTCGCATAATTGCCAAACTCATACGCTCAATCAAAGAACAAGTTGATCGGCTTTCCCGCGTTTACAAAACAACTTTTTGTTGATCTCACAAAACAACAAGGCTAGTTATTGTCGTTATTTTTATTGGTCCCTCTGGCGGCACACCACAATAATGGTGACTTATGTAAACGATAGTAGGCAACAAGTTTCCTGTTTACTGTTTCAACAGCTGGACCCCCGGCGCACCAGCTGTTGGGCAAGTTGGTTCTTGGTTATGTGTCGTCGTTATTCGTAGGGCTGTCTTTATTCCGGGTGAGTGTTTGTCGTAACTGGAAGATACAGGGAGCGTCCGAGGAAAAACCCTGATCGGGTTTATTCAGCATCGTTGGCTGTTGGCTGTTTGCCGTTCACTGTTGGCTGTGTTTTTAGTTTTCAGTTATCGGCTACCTCTTCTGTACTTTTGAGAGCTTGCACATTTCCATACACAAAAGCGTTTTCCGGGTCCTTCCAAAATGTGCACCCGCGTAGCGATACAGACAAGCAACCCGTGATGCGCCTGACAATTGCTAATGTCCACGACCGCAAACTACTTGATATCTGCAGGCTTATTGAAACAAAACGAGCGTTTGTCCAGAATTCACACCAGCTGTTCTGGCCTGAAGAACGAAGCATTCATGATGTAATCAAGCTGTTTGGACACTAGCGGAAAAAACAGAACCTGAAAAAATCTTAGTTGTTTGTACCTTAGCCGCTTTTGTATTGTATAATATGGCGGAACAAGACAGACGCGTGGGTTCGTCTAAATTGGTTTATTCTGTTCACTGAAGCGATCAATCACTTTCCCTAAGGGAATTTATCCTTTCTAATGTACAGAAATGTTGCACAGACTTCTGTTGTACATGCACGGATAATGTTGATTATTTATTGGAGATTTCTTGTTACCGGAACCGACACACGAGCTCGAGTAGACCCATAACCGGTGCAGAGGCGGTTGTGTTTTGTGATATTATAACTCTAAATCCAAAATCCTGAAAAAGTTGGGGCCAAATTATTCGTTAACCGTTTTCTTAAAAAATGCTCAAAATATCTCAAAAAATGCAGAACAGTGAGGAATAGGGCGACATGCTGTTTTTGTTGAGGTTCTTCGAAGAATAAGTTTTTGGTTTTGATAAAACACCGAAATTTCAGTTACCGGGTGCGGCAACCGATTCGGCACCTAATCCTAAATCTTAAAAAACGATGAGCCAAATTGCACATCAACCGCCTGCGTAAAAAGTGCTCAATATACTTCAAAAAAATGGCAGAACCATGCTGAGTCCGCTTAGCAATTTTCGTGGCTGTTTTTTTGAAGTCAAAGATTTTACTTATATAGAAACTACTAAAAGATTATTTATATCCGAGTGCTGACAGATGTTTAACCTCTTTACTTTGCCATTCCAAATAAACACGGGTAACCACCCTAGCAACAGCACTGCAGTTGCGAGTTCGATTTATTAGCAAGTTAATGTAGTTCGAATTAATTTTACATAGGCAGTTATTAATGCGCACTTTTTCGTAATCCACAGTAACCCACTGCTTTCGAACTTTGTATTCAGAGCACGGCAATTTCTTAATACGAGAACTCTAATTAAAGTAATATTGGTATAGAATCTAGTATCTAGTTTTTGAAATAGGTATAGAATAAATAAATGCACCTATCAAATAATTAAATCTGCGAATACTGGATATCTGATACATTAACGAATCAACGACTGTTTTATTACCCGAGATTAGACTCGCGTCAAACGGAGATTTTCGGGAAGATTCCGCATTATTGCATCGCCATATAAGCACACAACACAACTATAAAGCGCCTTAAAGCAAAAAGATGCCCAGTGAGTTTTTTGTCGTTTGTGCGCGCAATGACCAGGTGTTGCGCAAAATGTTTAAAAGTTCAAACGAGGACGCTCCCTTAAAACCCTGGTTTCTGTTCGGTTATTTTAGATTCAGTGATTGCGATAAAGGGACATAAATTTGACGATAATTTTGACGTCCTAATTTGTTCTCCTGCTTGGCAGATTTCGGAAGCGGAAATTATATAAGTTACTACAAAATTTCCGGAAAACAGTTTCAAGATTCTACGGCTATCTTTTCGGCCGGAAATGTTCGAAAAAATTGTCATATTAAGATGATCGTCTTTTAGTTTCAGTTTTTTTCCGGGAATGTTGTGTGTGCGCGGTCTGATGAATCTCTACAAAAGTATGCGATGTTAGCCTGACTGATCAAAAGACCAACATCCATGATTGCTAATACGATTATATCCGGCAATATGTGAAAAAGTTAAACACAAATCGCTGTACCGAAAGTCTAGGTTTAAATCATTTTTTTGGAACTTGCATAAAAAACGCATTTACAGATACAGATTGTTTTGAACAAAAACCATCCCTCCAGGGCTTTTTTAAACTGTTGAATTCCATTTCAAAAATTTTAAAATTTATTTTCAAATTCAAGGGTTGATATATCTGTTAAACAATTCGCATTCAAATGAGAATTATGCGGACCCGTCTTCTTCTATAGTCTTTGATCATTTTGTTTGATAACCGGTCACTGCGCGCACAAATGGACAAAATGACATTGTAGATTTGTAATGTCTCTTAATATAATCTTAATAAGTTGACACTGAGATTTGGTCAAATAGCGCAAGCATTGCTGTAATATTTATGATCTTCTTTCTGATAGCGGCTGCTTTTCTTGCGGTTACCGTACGGTTGGGTTGGCTCTACGTTATGCGTCAACGGCTAGCTTAAAGAATGCTCAAATATATCGAAAAACAATGGGCCGTGGTGAAGAACGCTGGGCCGACATGCAGTTTCACAACGGCTTTTTAAACTGGAAATTTTGGTTTTCGAGAGACAGTTAAATGCTTGGTTACCCGGTGCTGCACGTCTCAAAATTTAAGGAGTTGCTATAAGCCACTGCGAGGGCTTGCAACACCTTTGATTGCTAGGTCACATCGCAACAATCTTCAGGGCCAAAAATCTGTGCTTTGTGAACACAAAGTGTGCTGGCGTAAAGGACCATGTGCCTACGTAAACATAAAGTTGTGCTCGGAAACCTGCAAGACTCCCCCCTTACATTTTTCTACGGAACTTGGGAAAGATCTCTCGCTTTCTTTAATGTTTAAAACCTATTCAGGTAATAAATAACTGCATTACGAACGTACGAAAGTACAAACTCCACACCTCCGGATATTCGCCAGGTATTATTAAAAAAATATCGTATTTTGATTTGAAAGCCATCCCTTCATACCGTACGACTGGTCAAACTAGTTCAGAACCCCGCCCGCGCTCTTGAAATGGTCCCTTCTGATTTCAGAACACAACAGTCGTAACCAGGCGTTGCTAACTTCCAACGCCGAGATTATCTCTCGGAACTTATCAGAAAGTAATTTTGCTGAGGCAAAATTAATTCGCCCGCTGCAGCTCAGCAATGATGCGCTGATGGATGTACTGTTTCGCTCGATTCTCCCCTTTTTCTGGACGTATTTTCTTGGCCAAACCGCACATCAACTGGCGTGGTTCTGGGGCCCACGACCCCATCTTTTCGAATGCCAGGGGATAAACAGATATTCGGGCATTATGCTTTTCTGGCATTCGTTGACCTTTGCCTGCTCCGCCTGTACATAGAGCCGCTGCTCCCGCTTACTTGGAGAGACAGGTCAAGGCAACCGTGCATCGGCGGGTTGCATCCCAGGTCAGTATTTTTCGCCGCTCACAGGGCGCTAGGGTAACGCCGTCTGGTCGCTTTCCGTCGGTTTGGAAACCGCCCGAGGGTTCCAATTCTGTTTCGTAACCGGCAGAAGCGAGCGTGCGCTTGATAATACTGTTTACCGGGTGCCGAAGCGAAGTTGCAAAAAGATTTTGCATTTACCGCTTTGGCAAAAGGAATACCGCCCTGCTGGACGTAATTAAGGCCGGCCCGCCGGGTGAAGGGACCGAAAAGTCTACCACCGGTTTTGCCAGCACCCAAGAGCGGTTTACATATCCGCTTATGGCCCTTATTCTGGATCCGGGCCGAGCACTATCTTCGGGTCCCGGAGGGCACTTGTTCCGGATCCGGCAGTGCATATATCCCGTATTCGGTTAGGGAATTTAATCTGGGTGCGGGCATGGTATCAATTTCGGATCGTTAATACGTGCCCGGACCCGGAATACATTTCAGATCCGGCCATATCGTTCGGGGCCTGCTATATATCTGGTCCGGGCATATATTCCGGATCCGGGCAGTCCGGACATATATTACTGGTCCGGGCATATATTCCGGATCCGGGCATATATTCGGGGTCCGGGCATATATTCCGGCCGGCAATATATTCCAGATCCGGGCATATATTCCGGATCCGGGAAGTCCGGGCATATATTGCGGGTCCGGGCATGTATTCCGGATCCGGGTATATATTCCGGGGCCGGCATATATTCCGGGGCCGGGCAAACATTCCGGGCCGGGCATATATTCCGAGCCCGGGGGGACATTATTGCCAGTTAAAGGCTTTAAAAATTTGCTGAACTGTGCTCACGTAAATTTTGAAGATTTTTGGCTCTGACAATCTTCCTAAAGAAAGCTGAAGTACTGACTGCGATGCGAAATATGCTTTTGCCGCAATTAAAGTGGAACCAGTATCTATAATTTAAAGGTAAAGTACAGAGTAATTAAAGTGAGAAATAAGCGGCAAAAATGAACATAGTAAATAAAGCTAGCCTGAACTTTAAAAGCAAAAACTTTTAGTGGAGTGGGACTGAAGAAGAACATTTGCGAGAGTGCGCAAATTACGATGAAAAGCCTAACTTAATGACTTAATGCCTAACTTAACTTCTTAACGAAGATAATGTAATCCTGACTCTGAATTCACAATTAAAGATAAAGTAAAACTGTAGGTAACATGAGAGAAAATGAAGGAGGTCGAAAAAAAACAAGCGACACACCAAATAGCTAAAAACGAAAACAGAATGGTTTTCAGCATACAGTTGTCTACAGCAACAGAATCCATTAACCAAGCGCACAAAAACAGGGAAACATACACCAAAACCTTTAGGCTGGGATACCGGTTACCCTGCTGTTAATGTTAATTTTTGTCAAGTTCAAAGTGCTTCTACTATACTATAAGTTAGAATTATACTCTGTACTGTAGTAATTGTTTAGGGTATTCTTATTCGATTTACGTCGTAGTTGCCGTACTGCATACAGGAGTACGAATCCTGCGTACGACCTTTTAGACAAAAGCGAGAAATAATAATAGGGTTTATTGTCTCTCGGCACGAGACGAAGTCCCATAATGCATATGGCATCGGACATACATGTATTGATCCGGAAAGAACACCAAACCATAAGTCAGCGAGAGCGCTAGTTATTAGTACTACGCTATCATTGCTTACATAAATTCAGCTTCCTTAGGTGAAAAAATACCCAAAGGGTTAAAGTATGCATGTAACATATAAGGCATATTTAATTAATTGTAAGTACTGTACTTGCTGTATAGTGTAAACCGTAAACAATCGAATTTTTTCTATTCGCCACCGGCCGCGTCGTGCTGTAACAAACATATGCAACTTAAAATCAATCAGAAACCTGTAAAAGCTTTGCCAGAAACTCGCTGCTGAACTAAAGTAATGCGAAGAAAAACCAAGGTTTATGCCAGGAAACACCAAGGTGTTGAATATAATCCCAAAATTTGATAATCCGTTCACGGCAACTAAAGCCTAAAACACCGTGCAGCACAGTGAAAACATAAGCTACAAAACTTGAAAACCAAGCCAGGCGACGCGAAGCGTCGCTGCGGCTTGTAGTTATCCGTTATGAACCGGTAATGCAGCTGCAGGAAGGCTTGTTCGTGAATACGTCGTCCCGGAGAATATGACAAACGTCATGTAGGCCTGCCAAGTCTGCCCTAATGCTTATAAGGATAATGTTATTCTTGAGTTAGCTCGCATACGAACCTTTTTTCTGCAGAATATTTGAAGCTGTTAAAAAACATGTTTTTTACTGCAGTGCTGTCGTCGACTTATTGCAGAAATGATGTCTGATATGGTTGCAGCCCAAGTCGTTCTCCTGGTTTTGTTTCTTCTGGGTAAGCTGGAAAAGAAAGAAGCGTTGCATAACTGATATTGGACACAGCTAGGGAGCAGTAAACAATTTATTTATTATTGACGATTTATTGACAAACGACGTTGGTTATATAAAGCATATGTCCCATGTTTAATAAGCCCTGGAACACTCTCATCCATCCTGTCGTAATTAATTTCTTCGTAAAACGCGTACATTTCTATTGAATTTTTTTTCCATGTATTTGAGTCTTTTTTTGCAGCTTCGCCGGCTTACTCACTGATTTGCGAAGAGTGCGACGGTGTCCCCAACTGTGGAAACACGACGATTTACTTCAGCTTTGGGGTTGAGCCATTTTGCGGTGGATCTTTCACTTTCAATAGTAAGTTCAAAAAAGCCGTAATCTGCAAACAACATTTTGGCTACCGGTTCCCTGTCGGAATGCCTGTATTTACTGTGGTATGCTTCCTTGCTTCAGAGGAATACCGGTTTACCGGATGCGGCGGGTATCAACTTGATAAACCTGACAAACGCATCAGCATGCCGCTCTGTCTCATTGGAGAATTTGGATCAGGTGACTGGATCTGCATGTGCAATACAACTGACTGCAACAAGAATCTGAATGCTTATCCTGAAGGTAAGAAATGCAGTACAAACAGGATTTAAACCACCTCTTTCGGTGACCGTGATAGTCCGTACTTCAGATCATTGTCGACAACACTGCGAAATATTTAATGTTTTTGCTTAATTTTGATATCTGCGCAACTTGGAAATAGTTTACCAAATTTTGGAACGTGTTTCTCTTAATGCGTCACTCTAAGCAATGAGAGCCACGGGCAGTAAATGGTCCCGATACTTCCGTACACAATGGCGGATATTCTGGAACGAACAGTTACATGATTACACCGTGGGTTCATAATTTTCTTGTCAGCACTTTGAAAAATCCATATACCTGCAAGTCATGTGGCCTATGTAACGTTCAGGAATATTTGATTGACAGTTTGACTGTCAAATTTTGACAGATCCGTTTGCCACATAACAACGGATTATTTAATTAGTTACGGGCTTTACAGATTGGCAAAGGGTTTTTCTGACCAAGAAGGGAAGACTGCGTCCTAAGAAAAAAGTTGTTAGAACGGCCTGAAGCATATTGTCTGCGTTTGCGAAGAAATTTGCAAACATTCACATGGACTGTATATAGCTTTTCCCTTTTGCACGACTTTCGCTGTATGCAGTAGTACTTGTATTTTGCAGACACGTGGTCATGTTCGGCGACGACATTTTCATCGTAACCTGTGAAGAAACAGGTACGAAAGGTTCGGGTATTCCTTCGCATTAACAGTATCAAGTTTATTCTATAATCAATGATTTTCGTACCGGCACACTGTAAAAATTGCAAACGAGGCAAGAGCAATGTTACTGTAACCCAAACGCGATGGCCCATAACTTCTCGACGCCGTCCATTGTTATATCTGTTTACTGCGCCCAGCTGCACACTAATTGTGAACAATGCTGCAGTTCGTCTGACCCGCTGGCCGGGGACACCATCATCTCGAAATTAAGTCGAGTCTGTTTTAGGTGGTGCCTTGCGTTTAATCGTGATACAACAACAACAACTTTATTTCCATTCGTGTTGTGTATCGATCCATTCATAGCATTATGGACTGGACTTGTAATTTGGTTTATTACTGATTTAAAGTAGGCAACTGGTATGTAAACTGGTCTTTAAACGCGCCATCTTCAAGTTTAAAGTTACCATTTTCTCCCTGATCTGTTGTTAATTCCGCTAGAGTGTAGAGCTTCGAAACAGTAGAACTTGAACAGATTGCAACGATTTAGACCAGAATGTGAGCATAGATATTCCTGTTACAAAGCTATGAGTTCGGAATGGATTGCTACGTAATCAATCGGCCGATATTTCGCTTCGAATTGTGCATTTACATCGTTTTGACTTCGGATCATGACATATACCATTTTTGCCGTGGTTCACACCTTCCTTCCATTTACACCATTCAGACAAGTATCTTGTATGCACATTAAATA
>JAQGAU010002942.1:0-14240 GCA_034698045.1 Paramacrobiotus richtersi
TAAGTTTTTCATCCCCGGGTTTGTTTTAAATTTATACGCTTGGATGAATGGCGCTGGCGCGGTTACGGGGATGTGGGTAGCCGTGCGGATGGGAGAAGGCATAAAGCGTTGAGGCAATATTCATGAGTTTGTTGAGTATGTACACGGATTGTATAACATTTGAAGGATTTATGGGCAAGTGTTTAAAGGACAGTTCGCAGAATTCCAGAAAGCCAACATATAAATAAGATGTTCAATCTATTTTCTAAACAGTACGCACCAGAAAAACAAACGACCGTTACCGAACATAGCATACAATCCAAGATACAGAAGAAGCGTACAACGTTTTCTTACCGGTAAAATTTCAAAATGAAGAGTAAGATTTTGGTTGTTCAGCTCACAATCAGTATTCCAGAATCAAAACAGAGATGTACCATTCCCTCAACAAATCAAATCACTCTCATAGTATCAACGTATAGTCGCATCAGTAAATCAAGATCTCCCGGCAAAATGCCTCGCAAATTTGAGTTCACGGGTGTAGGCACGTTTTAAAGTGTTTTGTGACAACACGTGAAACTCGGGTGCATTCACGAGGGCCGTACGCGCCACCCGGGATCTAACGGGACGAGTTGATTAGCCGTCTGCCGACATTCGCAACCATTGACGTCGGGTCGTGGGGGGCGGGCACTACACCTTCCGGTTGGAAAGTTTGCACGAATAATCAACCGAGGTACAGCAACGAGCACAGACGAGATGGTATCGTGCACGATTATCATGCTACGGTGAATCTCTGTGATTACATTGACTGTTCTTTTCTACGTCATATCGGAGCCAGGTTTGTTGGACAACATCAGAAGCAGGATTAAAAAAAAAATCACGATCGTGTAGACATAATCCCAATAATACAAAACTACGAAGTGCGTACTGATCATATCAACGTATTCTTCTCAACAAAAAACAACTAACACTATTCCAGGAACGACTTCTTCTCTGTTCTGTATCTCGTTCGTGGATCTTCCATGGTTGGTATACGATATGCATCCTTATCGCCCGAACTCAAAGGCACTCCCGGTCTGTTGGGTTTGATCTCCTTCTTGACGCGCGGTGTTAAAATTTCAATGAGCCTCGCTGGCATCAGGTACGGTCTTTCCGGTGTACCGTCATTTTGCTCCAGATCTTCCACTACAATCTCCATAAGTTATCTACAGAAAGGGAATGCAGACTAATTTGGTACTTACGGAAGCAGATAAACATGGTATCCACGGCGGTTTCAAATACTTGGAAGATTTCATTGGCGATAAAGTAGGTACCCAAGCATACGAGCTGCAAAGTGAAAATGATTGGATTGCGGAAGTGCACATGTAATTAGTGCTTACGATCGTTGGCAGCCACGTGTAGTTTATTGGTGGCTCGATCGGATCCATACCGGGAACCCAGCCCGAAAATATGTAAAACGAAGTCGCGCCTATATGGAATCGAAAACCATCATTATCAGCTCGTTTTGCTTGTATGTACGTGATATTGTTTGCATACCATGGACGCCAACAATGGTCAGCTTTCCCAAAAACAGTAAAAAGGACGTAACGCTGTTGATCGCTAGTACCCTGGAAAGCACAAATTGAATAACATGTGTTCCAGATCTTAGGAAAGTTTTGTTAATTACCGTAATGTATTCCGTGTAACAAGAAAGAATGCTGCTTTGGCGGATGGATAGAAGCCCTTCCCATAAATCGCGATCTGGTGCAGTGATGAATTTTTAACGTACTGCGAATGCATCAGCAGGTGCTGGGCTTACCATTATATAGGCGTTGCGGTTTATAAATTTGATAAATGCCTCGAATATGAACACGCAGCAGGAGAAGAACCTGTAAAAGCACAACCTGTCACATCATGCGTTAGGGAAGTAAGTAAGGGTGTACGTACCGAAGAACGTAAGCTGCAGTTTGGGAGCTCAGCCGTTTGAAGAACCTCCCAACGAAATCAAACACCACCCGAATAACCCGGCAGATTGTCACAAGGAGCGCACCAAAAGCCACGGAACCGAGATGATATCTACCACAACAGCTTGTGAACACATTGTTACGAATCCTATTACTTGTCGTATGAAAAACGCACCTACTTGTTCTCCACAGCGAATCTCGCAACACCCATTTGGGTATGTTGTGCGCCTTATCCCATGTCCAGTAATACGTGGCAAACGTCCCCGAGAGGACCAGATCACACAGTGACATCGTGAAGAATATGGACCAGAATATCATGGTAATGTTGTAGATTTGCAGCACTATAAGCCCACTGCAAGATGAATCGTGTGAAGGAGATAGCGGTTCGGGGACTGAGCTTGACTCACGCGGATACTCCGAGTTTTTGCATTTGGCAGTCGGCAATGATTTTCGGGTGCTCCTTCAGGTCGCCTTTGAATGTCTGAAACAGTACGAAACTTTCATTTTTTGCAGCGAACGATGTTAGGCAAGGCTCACGTTCGGATCGCAGGTATCGTTCACACGAAATCCTTCGGTTGCATCGTCGTTTGATGAGGTCACAATCCCGGTTAGTCGTTGGGTACTCATTAAATTTCTACGGATATACGGTGTCCTTTTAAAACGGTTCAAAGTAAACTAATCAAAGCATGATTTACTCATACAGCGATACGTAGATGCCCAGTGCGAGAAGGCCTGTTTCCACGATAAACGGTATGATCGGGAAGAGGAATGTGGATTTGATCGCGCTTACTGCTCTAATGCAGACCTCTTTTAACTACTGAAGTAGTAAATCGTATAAGGAGCAGTGTTTACTTTGATGCTTCTTTCATCAGGGAGACTGCCGTGCGGATTCGGGTGCGAATTGCCAATGTCAAGAAGAGCAACAAAACGATCATTCCCAATAACAGCAATCCTACAAAACCAACCATGACGCTGAATTTTACAAGAACTGATAAAGGTTGGCGAATACAAACCTAATGTCAGCCAAAAGTCTTGGCTGGTCAGGTACATTGTCAAATCCAAGTAATTGGTGAATCCGGTCGCTGAAGTTCCTGTTGCACATGCCATGGATGAAAGCGTGCCATACAAGTACTTTACACTAAATTTACCGTTGTTCTTGCTGAATGCGTCCATGATTAACGTGTACATTGAAAAGCAGTAATACACACCTGAAAGAAAGTTGCTTTTACATATTTTTAACGTATTACTGTCTGTACTTTACTCACCGTATAGTAGCAATCCGGAAATCGTGGCCATCGCAAACCAGACTAACCACAACGCTAGCCACCGTATAGCCAGGACCCAGATGAAACAGAAAAGAGCTCCGACAAAATAAAACCTGTAAGCACACCGTGTAACTATCATGTAAGTTGATGTAACTATCGATGTTGATGTAACAACAATGGTGCAATGCCGCGAAGCTGATGTGTTTGACAGACCCTCTTCTCGAGCAACCTGGAAATCATAACCCGAAGCTCTCCAGTAATAGAACTAATAGCGCATGCACTTCGTATCGCTACACCAGTAATAAACGGGTCCGTTGATTATGTAGCAAACCCATCACTTTGGCAGGTTAAGCAAGGCGGATACTGCTTCACCTGTTTCAACTTTAGGCTTACAGTACTCTAGTACGATCGCTTTCCATACGGAATTATTCTACAGAACGCTCATTTCCGTACGTATTCTGACTAAATTATAGCTGCCTGCGCAAGAATAATTCTACATACAGTAACTGCATTCATTGCTAACTGTTAAAAGACACTTACAGTAAAATTATCCACGATGTTCCAGCGAGATCTTTTGCAATATTAGCAAACAACGCCTCTGTCTTCATATACTCCATCAACCACTGCGACCCATTCCGCGCAGCATCCTGCGTAATCGTCTTGTTATCCAGTCCCGTTACGTTCACCACCCTTGCTGCCTCAGCCGCTACCGTTGTTGTTGTCGTCGTAGAAGTCGTCGTAGCCGTTGAAGTCGTCGATGTCGTTGTTGTGGTCGTTGTTTTTGTAGTTGTCGGTGTTGTTGATGTTGTAGTGGTACTAACTGTTGAGTTTACCGGAGAAAATATGGGCGGACCACGCGGGATTTTGGTATCAAAGATATTGAAAAATGTTCCGTTGTTGTACATTCCCAGACCCGGGAAGCAACGTCCTCCAATTGCGCCACTCGGGAAGTAGTAGGCTGCGCATTGTTGTGATGTTACAAGAGCCGTTACATCCTGGAAAGGTGTCGGTAGTTACTTTCGCGGAAGTGTGTTTCCGGTTTGCGGGTTTATTTACCTACACGAAAGTCTCGGATTTTGGTTTTGTTGACTTCGTATGAGCAGATTAATCGGCTGGGATCGATGTCGTCAGGGCTTTTGGAGAACTCCATAAAGGAGAAACTTGAGTTTGGGCACATCGGGACACAAATCTGCGTCAAGAGATCGGAAATCAAATCGGCAATTGTTAAGGAATTCTTTAGCGTACCGCAGTGGTAAGACATCCGGTGATTAGTGCCGCAACTCCAACGCATTGAGTGAGGTCGAAATAAAAGAGAAATGGCATGTTCCTGTAAAATGATTTAACGTTAGTCTTTGTTTCTTCTTATGAAGAAGGCAAGTGTACTCCATCAGTTCCATTCCACAAACGAATCCCATACTATCGGTGGGATACATCAGACGTTTAATATCTCCGCTTGACACGGCTACAAAAGCAGCATTACTGACAGTGCTAATGTATCTGAAGAAGGTACGAATTTACCGTAACCCGCAATGGCGAACCATGCGATCAAACAGGCAAGGAAGATTCCCAACACGATCGGATCCGTACATCTCCTAATAAGTAAACACTAGGTGCAGTTCTTTTCCCGTGAAATGCTGTTAAGAGGCTCACCTTATCTTCACCGGTCCTATGAAATTAGGATCGAACGCTCTGGGTGCTTCTACATCAGCAAACGAAGTCTTCGTGAAATAACGAACAGGGCACAGCTTCCAAAAGGAAGTGACATACCAATGGCAGGAAATGCAGGATTCTTGCCAATCTCGATCCCGAGATCACCAGGCGATACTTGCACATCTTTCGTCTTAACTTCTTTAGGTTCTACGAATATCAAACCAATAAGAACTCCAGAAAGTGCATACGAATCCAATAACCGCTCACTAAACTGGAGGAGGAAGCGCTAACGCCACTGGCATTCTTATTGATATCTGTTCCAGTGGGCACGGTGAACAGGGGTTGTTTCTTCTCCTCTGAAAATTGCAGACGAAGATTATAAAATATCGAAGTGGAAGACCAAATTCCAGTTACTCAGGTTGAAATAGTAGTCATCCGCTTTGTCACTGTAATCAAACAGCGCCGTAGGGGAAGCAAAGGAAACGGCGTATGATGGGGATTCCTCCATTCCCAGGTTCTGTTTGGATGTTTCAGTATTCCGTACAGGATCCATTTGAGGATGTTATGAACGCGTTTCAGTCTGCCTATGTAAATGCATGGGAATCATCTTTCGGGGAATGCACTTTCCAGTTCCAAGTGCGCACGTCTTCCAAAACTTATGTACTACAGCGGAATATCGAATGCATTTCACTTCATGCGTCGAATCAGTTAGGATCCTTTTTGAACGTCGTAAATGTATTCCTTAAATCATAGTTAACACTATTCCACAAAAGACCAGGTGAGAGACTCCACAAAACTCATTGAAAATTCCCTAAAGGAAGAACGTTCGAAACCGTGTGATTTGTACTTCTTACGACGCACTTCCGCTTGACGCAGCGTTATGTTCTATATTTCCGGTTAGGTAACCCTAGCAACTCGCAGCAGCCTTCCCGTGCCGCAGCCTGTTTTCGAATTACAATGACTGGTATAATAAAGGTCGCACAGGTTAACAGAACGTAACTCTGATGCATTGAGACTAGGTAGAGCGGAGTCGGAGGATCTGTAGATCCGGCTGTAGTATTTCATTCACTTCTAGTTTTGATGCGGTTTCCTCACCTGTAATACTAAACTCTTTTCTCATTCCTTAATTCGAAAAAATGCCGTCGTATTGCAATCCCTGTGCTGGAAACAGCAAGAAGCGTCAAGCCAGTGAGACTCGAGGTCCCGACGCCAAGGTAAGCGGTTGCCGCATTCGTTATGTTTCCTAGCATAATGATAATTGATAATACCGATTCTTTGCTGTGTTGTAGAAAACAAACTCGGCGGAGAATGCGGCGAGTGTCCCACGTTTGTCCAAAGACTTGGAAAAGCAGCTCAACATACTAACTCCCAAGATTGTCATCATTGGGGCTGGTGCAGCTGGCATGGCGGCGATTCAGCGGTTAACGGAGGCCGGATTTAACAATATCATGGTACTGGAAGCGCAGAGCTATGTCGGCGGAAGGGTCTGCAGTCAGACTTTAGGTACTTATGGTAAGAGAGTTTTTCCGTGTGCATTTCGTATTTTTTCGCAACCAGTATGTTAAAAGCATAAGTCTTAAAGTTCCCATACACAATTCTGCAAAATTCTAAGTTTTTATTGGCGAAGAGTTTAAGGTTTGACCTGACCGAAAAGTTACCTGAACGAAGTTTCGAGCGGCGCGGAAAAGTGACTGTTGGTGTAGATCGGTTTATATTATGCGATATTTCTTAACATCGTTATCGTTTCTAACACAGATCACTATAACACTTATCCTGAGCTGTTAATGTCTTGTTTGTTTGTCGTCAACGACGCAGAGTTGCAGAGTGCACACACTTGACGAAAAATGAGACGGAAACTAATGTGATTGTCTTCGCTTTCGCGATAACGATTCCTTTTACATAATCTCGGTAATAATGTGCATATGACAGTTTTCACATTTTTACATGCTGTGGAAGTATTGTTTCCGGTTACAATCGACTCTGCAGCTAATATAGATCCGGTGGATTCGAAATATATATATACAGCCAGTCACAGATTTTGCAAAACTAATATAAACTTATAGGAAAGGTCACCGCAGAAATACATATATGGCAAGCAGCTGCACTTTCAACGCTTGTCTGCGCATCATTAGCGATATCTGTACCTGGTCGTAGTTGCCTGCAAACATATTCACCAGTGGGCTAAACCTACATGAATGTTTCAGAAAAAGGATATCTGGAGAAAGGTGCTCAGTTTCTGCACGGAGAGAACTGCCTAACCAGCGCCGTCAAGCAGAGTGGCCTGTCTATTCCAATCGATCTGAACGAACCACCAAAGCTAGGAGTCCATGTAGCCGCCAAAGAGCACGGTATCAATGGCGTGTTCCTGCTTGATGACGACAGCCAGGTGAGCAATATAACATACCGTAAACAATGATCGAATAACATCACATATACATGTGCATTTGTTTCGCTTTGAGAGGATTTCCGATAAATTATGTACTTATACATATCTTACTTAGCTAGGAGAGCTGCCTAAGGATGTGGTCAGCGATGCCCTTAAAGAAACGTACAGGAAGATTAACTCCATCGTGGATCAGTGCAAAAAGTCCGCTGCAGAAATTGCCCAGCAGACGCAGGATAACGGTGAATCCCGTCGAACAACATTAGGCCATTTTTTGCGCTCAGAATTCGAGCAGTTCATGTCAACGAAAGACGACGAAGCCGCGTGCATTAAAGCTTACCGATGGGCTGTCTTTGAGTGGATGATGAGGTGTGGTACAGTAAACAGTTCGCGGTGACCTTTCGCCGAAAATCTGCAGGATCGACTACTAAGAACTCATAAGACACAAACGAATACGAATCGAAGTTAGTTTTCTGTGCTTTTATCAGTATTTTCTGAGTAACGTGTTCCTTACGTTTAAAGGTAGGTAAAATGTGGAACATCATTAACATCTAACGTTACGTTTCTATTTTCGATCAAAACTGTTTCTTCATTGCGCACATTTTTTAACAAATCGTGCCATGGTTTTCAGGGTGCATTTGTCGGACTGCGCCAGCCGCACCCTTTACGATCTTTCCGTGATGGAATACGCCAAGTACGCCGGCAGCCTTGAATGCACTCCCCTCTCCGTGCCGATGATCGACGCCCTGAAACTGTGCGTTCCACTTGCTCTGACAGAACAGGCGCCCATTCTGCTCAATAAGCCCGTTAAACAGCTGCGCTTCGACCCCAGCCAGCCCAGTCCACTGATAATCATGTGCGAGGACGGACAGACGTTCGTGGCCGATCACGCGATTGTCACGTGCTCCCTTGGGTTCTTGAAGAAGAATCAGGCGACGTTTTTCTTACCGCCGTTACCGGCGGAGAAATCACGAGCGATTGATGCGGCAGGGTTTGGCACGGTTAATAAGATCTTCTTGACGTTTGCGGAACCCTGGTGGTTGGGAGCGTTTGGGGGTGTTGGAGGGTTTCAGTTGCTGTACATGAACGAGGCCAAAGGCAGTCAACAAGTGAGTTATTGTTTGCTACTGAGGTTCTCGTATTGCATGTTTTGCTACTACAGCGATCTTTGGTGAGATAACTAACATTAAAAGCTGACTGAATAAAAGACCAGTGCGATAGTTCGACGAACATTTGATCGTTTTATCGTGTAGAGCTTAACTGTTCCACATTTAGCTTGGCTTCCGAAGTTACTTGTTTACTGCTCGAAGTTTTTCGAAGCCAAGGTCGAGATTTCTTAACGACTAGTCGTAGCCAGTGCTTTATTCCAACCGGTTTTCAACGCGAACTTCTTTCGCATTTCCACAAGTCGCCGAAGTGCAATGCTGTTAATTGTTTTCTTGTAGAAACCATGGTATCGACAGATCGTGGGCTTTGACGTGTGCAACAGCGCCCCAAACACCCTAGTGGCATGGATTGGCGGTTCCGACCAAGCGGAAGCCATGGAAGCCATGTCGGATAGCGACGTAGCGTCCGACTGCCAAGCATTATTGCAGCGATTCCTAAAGAACGTTATTGTACCGCCACCTCTTCAAGTTACCAGGTATCTACAATCATCGTCTTTGGTGATGCATTGACTGAACGTTGCGCTTTTTGGTACTAGGACAGCATGGGCATCCAATCCTTACGTCCTGGGCGCATACAGCTATCCAGCTGTCAACCAGTCAGAAAATGCAGCGACTATTCAACAGCCGATGTGGTTCTACAGAAAACTGAGTACCATGACACCGGCTGATATTAACAACGTCAGTACAAGAAGCTTCGACGTACAAAATTAAACGAATATCACAGATGTTATGTAAGCAAAGAGCGACTTAGGAGATGAGTGTTGGGACAGGAAGAGACTGCGCAGTTTTCCCATAAAGCCGGCAAACGAACACTTTACGTACTGCAGTCGGTATTTACCGAATGTTCTTTGCACTGGACTTTTGTTCAGCTGTTCATGAAGTAAATTTGTACTGCCTAGTAGATAACAGGCAGTCTTAAGTCTTTAGCAAGTAGCAACGTTTAATCAATATGTGAATTCTGCTTTGATTGCAGCCTCGGCGGTCGATGGACGGCCAGCAACTTCCCGCCGTTTTCTTCGCCGGGGAAGCCCTCGACCCCACCTGGTTCTCCACCGTACCCGGCGCCTTAGAGAGTGGGAAGCGGGAAGCCGAGCGCATCATTGCCCTATACAAACCCCTAATAAGCGCCGTCGCTGGATCCGAACGACAGTCAGTTGCCGGGTCAGCGGAAAAACACTCCGTTTCCAGTTCTGCCGAGCGTCAGTCAATGACCGGTCCGGTCGGGGAGCAGCGAAGCAGTTTGCCAGGAGAACGAAAAACTCTTACGGACTCGAACGTCTACGTCACGGTGGGTGAACGGAAAACCCTCACGGCGCCCGGCCCAGCAACGAAACAACCGTCGGTGGGTGGAGTTGCGGATCAGTTCCGACCGGGTTCCGTCGGGGCAATGCCAGCGCAAGGTGCACGAAGCAGTATGCCGGTTAACCAGCCACCGGCGAATCCAGCTCCGAAGAATGATTAGTGATGTTAGTTCTTTGACAAATTGGCAGTGACTAAATGCAGTTTCCGGTCTGTTAACCTTGCTTCGAACACTTTCTGCTCGGTCCGGTGTTCCCGATAATTTATCGCTTTGCTCGAAAAAGTATTGTTTGACAGACAAGATGACATAAAGGAGCACAGAATCGGTTACAGAGTGGGATGGTGATCTTAACGAAACATACTGCAGTGCAACGTTGGAGTGTTACATTGCCAGAATATCCATAACGAGAACTATCTCGAAAAGGATAAAATGTCTAAACTGGGCAGAGAGTCTTTACGGTAAATACGCGTCAACCTGCTTAAAGCCGCGGTACCTGTCATCCAGCGTATCAGGCATCATAGGTTAATTGTCATTAATTTACAACTAGGTGCCGCGTTCGTATCTACCGTGTATGTATTTAAGCTTAGTCTGTTAGTTCACTAAACTTGCAGCAGATGCGCTAGACTGCAGTGTAGACTAGTCTTCGCGCTTGCGCGAAAATCGACTTTGTGGAAGAATGTCTTTCGTTCCTGACTTCCTGTGTACACCTACTAATTTGTGTATTACTATTAATTGTTAATGCGATATTACTTCTTAATTACTTAATTAACGCGATTTTGTAGCCTTGTCTGATATGTGTAAATGCACAGAAAGTTGTTTTCCAGAAATCTATGGATTTTTCATTGTGGTTTCCCAATGCCGCATCAAACGTTAACAACAACTGCACTTGTGACAGCCAGCGCTTACTAAAAAGAATACAACCCAAACATAAGCCCTTCTAAAGGTGGCGGTTGAAACCGAAGGTATCACAGTCATCCAAATCTCGCTCGAAGTTGATAAGTCCGCGCTCACAGTTGTTAAACCCGCCGTAGTGGGTGGCGGGGCCACAGTCGGAGCAAACGAGACGAAAGGGTTGCATAGGTCAGTGGAACACGTATTGCAATACGGCATTCCCGCGTCCTTATCCCGTGCGCAGGGAAAAATGTCGTCCACGCATCCATAGGTTACACTCACTGCAAAATTGCAAATAACGGGCCGTTACTTTGCGGGGCACTCATGCAATCGGGTCAGAAAAATTTCAGGACTATCTTTACGTAAAGTCCACGGCTAAGGGCTTTTTACCTCCTGCTGCTTCAGTGATGTTTCGTCTGAGACACCACCAGTCGCCTGTAGGCGGGCAGTTCTGTTCTATAAGCTTTGCATGATCGTAGAGCAAGGGGCAGACTTTATCCGGCGGAGGAGTGGTACTAGTCGACTGATGTCGTGGGCCGCAGTAATAGGTACGGCATTTGCTGGCGGTCCATGCTGCCAAACGGTCTCATAAATGATAAATGGCAGAATGCACGAAAATCCACTTCCAATCATGCATACCTTGGTCCGCTACAATCAGTGTTAAAAGAGAGTGGAAGATTCCCCGCATGGTTCAAAATTTAGGAACTAAGCGGATTCGTTCCGCAGTACATGGATGTGATGACTGCCATCAGATTAAGTTATGTCGCTATTGGCCGTTATGCTTCCTTTATGCTATTTGACAATCCTTTTTACGCTTGTTGTGTTTACTCCCTTCATGGGACTCAAATGACTGTTTCCCGAGTAACATCTTGAGCTCTGTCTTTCAAAAATCAAGCGGTTCGGAAGCGACTTCTTGTTAGAGCGAATGTTCCTCCCTGAAATGGATGTTGTAAATCAGTTTAGCAATAAAAATGTAACAACAACAACACCACGAGAAGGGATATATAGCGCGATCCTGCAGGGATGGCATCGCAACTTGCATACAAGGCAGTTCCATCCAAATTAGTCTAATTAATCTCTCTGCAGATTTGGTCCTGAGGATGTTCAGGCTTACCACGCTTCTACGAAAGTTGTTTGTTAGCAAAAATAAGTCATTTGATTTTTTACATAAAATCGCTGTACATTTCCTGCCATATCATTCATTGAGCATGCCTAAAACAATCAAACATTTTACTATCGCTGATGCATGAGCGAAAACGACTATTTCGTTCATGCATTGATTGCATTCGATAAGAGCAGCGAGACGCAACACCCGCTGTTTCGAAAGTGCGCGAGATATTCTGCGTGTGAAAATGGCTTATGCATTATAATAACAGGAATAGCAAAGTTCTTACTGCTTACGCCACAAAAATCCATACTATGGAGCGCGAGGCCCGTCAAAATGGTACAACTGTTTAAAGATCGCTGTTTCGCTAAAGTTCTGGGTGAACTGTTTGAAGATTTCCTTTCATTCTTTAAAGACACCAAACGATCTTTAAACAGTCCAGATCGTGCAGAAACACCTTTCACTTCACGCTAAAGAACGTCTTCGATTAAAGACTAACACCAGCATCGATTTTAACGATTGCAGTCAGTCTTTTTGGGATATTCTTTGCCGGTTCAGTATTTCTTTAATGCGAGACGACATTCACTAAGAAACTGAAGAGAGCGAACACAAATCTTTAAAGAGCGGCACCGCATCTTTAACCACTAGCTTAACTGATGTTTGCGAAGGTCTTTAAAGAGTTGTTTCCATTTTGACGGCCCTCGCGCGCCATACCAAACGCGAAACAAGAGTTCCAAGCCTGTTTCTAAGTGTATCTCGAAGCTTGCCTCCGTGATATAACTGATACTGTTGTAGTACTTGCTTCAATGCGACTCGCTCGAAACTGTTAGCGCTGCACAGCTGTCTGGACTGCTGCGAACCGCGAGAATGTTTTTTTGCACAGAACTGATGTACGGTACTTATAATTCAGTGCAAAGCTGGAAATTGTGAACAATAAATCCTGAGCAGCGCGCTTACCGGGATTTTCGAGCCAGTGGCATACTGCACGTGCATTCTACAGATGGTCGTCAGCTGGCTTGAGCAGAAACCCACAATGCGAGGCTGCGCCAGGTGAACCGGGAGTAGTTGTTTTTCATGGACGCTCTGCCCGGGCAACCACATTTGCGTAATTTCTCCTGTGGTCGTAAACTAGCAACAGCTAAAAGGACTACACTAGATAAATGATTGTGTGGAACAGTATGTATGTATGTCCTGCAAAGCGTATACGTACAACTGCACTACGGAGCTTATGTAACACCAATGGACGCGGCTGCATTAAATTTTGTTACGCAAAAATAATTCAATATTAGGGAATTAGCTAATTGTGACAGAAACTTGTAACATGACATGGTTTGATCTGTTGCTGTCCAGTGTTCTGTTGGGGAGCACTTTCGTACCACGTAAGTTTTACAAGCATAATTTTGTGACCTGTTTCTTTAGTCTTCAATAAAATTAATTATTAGGGTATCTAGATCTCTGTTTTCGAACGCACTGTCAAAGGTTCGTGCGATGCATCGCGAAAACGTACATTGCATGTCATTAATTTTGTCAGCACGTTTGTGTGTGCCAACAGTAAACTCTAGTAAAGTAATTTGCTAAAAGAAACCTAGGTGTAAAAATATCCACTGCTTCAAAACACGTCGGTGTAATTAGGAACCGCTCTGCCACAATACATGCTTACCGCAGCTCATTATATTCTACAATTTTTTATAAGCATATCGGTCTTCACTAGGAAAACGCAGAAAGTGTTGACTTGCAATAAATCGACTGGTATGACTAGTATTACACCGTTTTAGGTTCCTGGGGTATTAATTGGAACAATACGTTTCCCCGCCTGATTTGCTACAAATGCGAATACGGAGGTGCAAGGGGTTCTGATTCCAACTGTCGCGACTCACCAACTAAACTAAAGGATAGACCCGATGGGCTGACGTCAGGGAGTACGTACAAATGGACAGGCGATAACTTGTGGCAGTACCAAGGAATAGTACTTCCATTGCAACCATACTGCTACACCCGCGTGACTTATTATTACAAAGTTCAAAAACCGGAAAACATCTACCCATTCGCAGTTAGTGCAAAGACGGAGAAGGATGGTTGGAGCCTTTTAACACGAGGGGTAGGCTACCCTGGATGGGGCACCCCACAGGACTGCTTTCAAGAGCCAAATCCTTCAGGGGACGGTTTCGTCTTAGCACGATATTTTTACTGCTCTTCCGATTACTGCAATACAGCAACACAGAAAGATATATGGGAAAAGTGTGATGAAAAGGTAAGCAAGGGAGAGTGGCGGAATTTTGAACTTGTTCATAACTAATGTACGCGCGCGCACAAATGGGTCGCAGAGCGAGGTGCAAGTGAATTACTTCGACTTAGGCCATAGCATATGCTACTTTTTTTACGTGTCTCGTGATATGCGCCCATTCCCCCCAACAGAAAACAAGCAGTTCGGCGGCATTTTTTCTGAGACCGTTACAACCTTCCCGTGACGACGTGTGTTCCTAGGGAGCGCGAGGCCCGTCAAAATGGAAACAACTCTTTAAAGACTTTCGCAAACATCGGTTCTGCTGGAGTTTAAAGAT
>JAQGAU010002943.1:0-14240 GCA_034698045.1 Paramacrobiotus richtersi
AAACGTGTTCCTGTAGAGGAAAGTTTTCTCTACACGATAGGCTACAAATTGTTTCTTGATTTTCCACTGGGAACTTGCCCTTAATGTTACAGTCCAGTTGCATCAGATTCCGAAGGTACGAAGAACAGTGCCTGTGAAATATGCGTGGTGATTATGTCTCTGGTACAATTAGGTGGGAGAACAACCGTCGCACAGGGTCAACTTCCAGAGTTTTTCTTTGAGGTTATTGGCTAATCAAGATACAGCAAATCGTTACGTTTGCATTTCATTTCAGTAACGTAATGATTTTGTTCGAAGAAATTTCCTCGTTTGCCGAAATAGACATGTTGTTGTAGGCTCGTTGTTGGTTGTGCCTTGTGGGTTGTTGTTGGCGGTCGTCATTTTGTGTAATACATGCGGCTTGATGTTTTGATGATTACCTTATGATAGTAACAGTGGGTGTATATGATTTCTGGGTCATTCAAGTACTGTTTTGGGGCAATCTGATCGACAAAATATTGTAAATGGCAATGTCACTGCGAATGTGAAGTGCTGCGACGCGCCGGCGCAACCAAACATGCCAATGTGCGATGCAAAAACAGCAAACATATCTTACGTAGAAGTATGGCCGTTTAGTTACGCTCCACTATTATGTTGCCTGGGTTTGGACCGGCGTGACCCTGTATATGCATGTTCTTATCGTTCCAAACCGGATTTGGGCCATTTCCTTTCCGCATTCGTACAGGTAACGCTCGATAACACATTGACATTCGTACATAGACAAATTGCAAGTATAAGTGCCAGCGGGTCTTTTTAGAAGCCTGGAGTCTGTCGGACTATCAGATATAGTGTTGACCGCTGTCTTGTTTTCAAGAGGAGCATCTCCATAGTCTTTTCTCAGTTTTAGCTAGTTTGTGTACTTAGCTGAAAACGCATTAGAATGGCTCAAAACGGTACTGTACCTCGATGTTCGTACGAGTTACTGGGAGCAGTATGCGGAATTCAGTCCAACTGGGTCACACATTTTTAAGAGCGAAATCGTGAACTCCATCTGCGCAATTGTGGTTTCGGATTTTCAATCAAGTTTACTATGTGACAAGACAAAAATGGTACGTGATGAATAAATCTCGACAGTTTCAAACAAAGTTGACCGAAGATTAGCATTTGCATTACGTAAGTTGTTACAGACATGGCATAAAAACAAGCAAAGATTTTCATTTTGCAGGCATCATTATAACACCAGGACCGGCGCGATCGACATGATTGTCGTCACGGTCTTCTGTGTCAACCTGGTGGGCGTACCAGGCGTCATTGTTAATCACCTCTACGACCGGACTGACGACGCCTGCAAAAAGAATGCCGACAAGAGACCGGTCTGGAACGCTATAATCATGCTGTTAATTTACGACACACCGATTGTCATCATGTTAGGCGCACTGTCCTTCCTATGGCACAAACAGCGCAAAGTACACTGCCTTCCAGCACCGGAAACGCGCCCAAAGAAAGGTCACCTTACCCTATTCCGGCATTTCTTTACATACATACTCTATTTCTGTCTATACATTTCTACATGTATTATGCTTTATCTGCACAGAATCAGTCACAATGGTGCGTCTAACTCAGCAGTATCTCTCCACGGGCTGCAATGCTTGTACTTAAACTATTCTTTACTTTCATGACTTCCAGTACAAATACGTATACTGTTACAATACGCACAACAGAAACTTATAATATACTAAATGATAATTCTGATAATAGCACAATACATTTTTTGCATTTTGTTTTCTAGTGTTTCGGAGTTTGACCATTCTATGCACGGTAGTAACTTTTTTGTCCCAAGTCGCGGAACGCTCAGCTTCGGACATTTTTGCTTTACACACATGTGCCAGATACTAAGTAATAGAATTAGCTTATGCATTTACACGTTGGAGATCGGAATGTTTGGGCGCATAGCGAACACGGTTCACAGGTTATCTTTTGTCCTTTTAAATTCAATCATTTCGTTTGTATTGTACAAGACGCGGCCGAACCAACAGTTGGCAAATGATCAAACCAACGTTATATTCCGCGGCGTGGAAAGCAATTTACCTCAGTCAGGCTCGATTATTAAGAACGCAACCTTCGTTGTTTTTGCTCTGCAGCGTCTGTATTTGCATTCGTGCTGATTTAGAGTCTGTTGACAGTTGAAGATAAGTAGTTCGTGTTAGTATACAGATATACACAGCAGATAGGTAAGATTGTTTTGCATGTTTTTATAAGTAAGCACGCGCAGACTGAGAGTTGAAAGCGAGAAACTTGTTGCTTCTCAGATAAGCAGATGACGCATGCACGGAAGCGCGTGATGCGCGAAGTGCAAACAGCATCGCCCTAGTGCAGTTGTGCTGCATCCGAAATTCTCGCTGTCTTTCGTTATATCAGCTGACAGCTGGGTGCATTCAACCGTTTGCTACGCACTGCTGGCTGTTTGCCGTTTTATACTGGCTCTTTGCTTTATACATCTGCCCGTAATCACTCTCTGGAACACTGCTATCGTGTTTTACAACCAGCTAGGTATCCGTGCAGTCAAAAGCAGTACATAATTATTCCATCTGTTGACTTGCTGCTGAAACCGCTCTGCTTTCCAGAAACCAAGCTTTTCGGTAGCGCGCACGTTCTTAAATGAAGACAGTATAAAAGGAGTCGAGACTTGACCATGGCTGGAGAGAACGGTGATGAAACGCTCTGGGGCTGGCAGAGCAAAATAAGGAACAGTGCTGAACGTGACAAACACGTTCTGGAAACGGATTTTCATAGCGATGTTACCTTTCGCGTTGGGCCAAGTGACGGAAAGACCGAGGACATCAAGGCACATAGGTATGGTCTGTTTTTATTTGCAAGTCAAGGCTTCAAGCTGCCACAGTAATTTTGGCACAATTACTGACGCTCTTACGTATTCGCTGGCCGCTGGGCCAGGCACTGCTTTTTTCAGCTCATTTGTTAAGTGTTTGGTTTAACGGCTAGCCCAGACGAACGGTATTCTGAGATTGCACGAAAAAATCGTGGATAACTCAAAACGTTTCTATTCTTTATATAACTGTATTAATAATGCATTACTGCATGCGAAAAATATTACTGCCAGTAGTCTTAATGAGTTCAGTACTCTTTCGGCTTTCCATGCTTATTTTTTCAGGCATTGTTACTCAGGGCATTTCTTGCCGAATCGCTTATCTAGATTGTATTATTGTGTTAGATTTACCCTGGCAATAGGAAGTACGGTTTTCGACGCGATGTTTTACGGTGAACTTCGAGAAACCAGGAGCATCGTTCCGATCACCGACATCGATCCGGAGTCATTCAAAATTCTCAAGAGGTTTGGAATACTTTATTGTTACTGCGCATTTGCATCTTAACTGATAACCAATTCTACAGTCTTGCGTTTACTGGTAGATTTCTCTATCAAAAGCAGATCGGACCATTTGATGCTACCACTGCATTTCCTGCACTGTACGCAGCAAAAAAATATGGGTTGCCAATTCTTAAGGATGCCTGCGAGGAATATCTGCGATACAACGTTTCAGTTGACAACTGCCTGGCTTGGTTTGCTCAGGTACTGCACCACTTGTCCGCCCACACAATACGTTAAGTGCAGTACACGCATGATTCAGTGCCCGAATGGTTCATTAACGCTTTTTTGAACTCAGGAAAACCGTTTGCTTTACAGGCAGACATTTATGATGAACCAACATTGGCTGAGTTTTTTCTTTCAACAATCGATTCCCACGGACCATTGGTTTTCGCGTCGGCAAACTTCTTGGAAATGGACAACAAAACTCTGGAAGCGATCTTGTCGCGGGATTCGTTTAAGGTCCGGGAAGTGGATGTGTATGATGCTGTAGTCAGGTAAGAGCTGGTAGCATCTGTTGGTCCGAACTTACGTGCTGGAAAGTCAAGGAAAAACTGATTATGGGAAGGGTATTTCATAAACTGACGAAAGAGTGGAAATTCTCTGTATAAACAGTGCGTACTGTACTGTAATAAAGCGTGAGTTTGGTTCGAGTGATGCAGGAAACAAAATGTAACATGTGAAAAGCTCAGTCTTTGTAGAAGCGAGGAGGAGTACTGTACCATGCAGACGTGTTGACTAAGCGGTATTATTGTTCCAGATGGGCCAGACACGAATGCGCAGAGGAGGAGATTGAGGACACGGGCGCAAATATGCGAGGCGCACTGGGGAATGCATTGTTCCAAGTCCGATTTCCTATCATGACATCGCAGGAAGTTGCGTTAGGACCAATCAAGGTGTTTGTACGTAGTTATGGGAGAATTAAGCGCGTTTCCGAACACAGTACAGATAAGCTGGGTTGGATTTGTGCGAGCAAAGGGCACAAGACCCGTAGCTATCAAATGTATGGTTAGCGTTTTACAACTGGATTATTTGTAGCTGGGCCTGCTGCTCGATGACGAAATTGAACAGCTGCGATGTTGGTTTGCAAGCGAAACATTGCCCGAAAGTTTCAATACCAATAGACGGCACATATCGGCGGAACTGCACATTGCAAGATTTGATGGCAGACAGGATGGATGGACATATGCTGGAGGAAGGCAGAATGGGATAAAGTACGGGTTTGCACAGCGTGTTACTGCACAGTGCACATTTGAATGTGGTTTCTACACAGTAGAATAATTTCTCTGGTTTGCATCTTTCAGGCTTTGTGTCGCATCCATGACGGACAAAACAAATCGAAATGTGGTATGACTGTTCCATTTTATTACATTCATTGCTGGTTTCTGCATGCCCGGTATTTCCATAGGATTCAGCGTCAGTCAGTCTGGTCGCTGTTGGGTTTTATCTGGCCAGCGTCGTTCCAAGTGTGCTAACCCCGGTCTATCAACAATGTGAGGAGACTTGTTCTAGATGCGGGGTCCGCTCCAGCGTTAATCGTGAGGTGCCAAGTGATCCACCCCCGTCTCCCGCCATCTATCTGAAGGTCTATGTCGAAGAAGGAGAAAACCAAATTGAGTTAAAAGAGTTCCGCCAGACCTTCTACCCTCCGGGCAGTCGAATGAAAGACCGTGTTCGGAAGATATCTTTACGCAAACCCATACCGCTGACACTGTATCAACGCTACACTATATCGGCTGAAATTACGGTAAAACTCTGCGTCCAGTATCAAACACTACTTCAGGAAATCGTGTTTAAATAAGCGAGCTTTACGGTATTCCAATGTTGTAGGGGATCCAGAAATCTTATTACGGTACGGAGGGAAAGAGCAGCGTCACAGTGCCCACATCATCGGGAGATCTGAATGTTACAGTGCAGTTTTCCTCGGTTATGGAAGGTGCGAGTGTAACAGTTTCGTTACTGTCACATGCCGATTAAGGATAATGAGCGAAAATGATTTTTCAGCTAACGGGCACCAGCTTTCTGGAGACACATCGGTTGCGCTCGGTCAGATGCCGGAGTTCTACTTTGAGGTTATTGGATAATCGAAATGGAGGAAATATATACAACCGTTTTCTTTATTCGGTTACGCAATAGCGTTATTGCTTCCTAAGACAAGGCCATTAGCATTCTTTTGCGTTTTTTCTAACTGAATTTTGGAAATTTGATGAAGTGGATAACTTTTTGTCGCTTTGATTTTGTTTAATTGTGTGAGATGATCACTACACCGTCGTGTATATAATCGTTCTGCTGAATATGCTACCGTATTAAATGGGTATTAAATTTCGATTTGTGCTAACGTGGTAAGCTGTACTATATGTATACGTGGGACAGCAAAAGAAATGGTTGTAAGCGGAAAATATAAAGCGCAACAGTGCGAGAGTCGAACAGTGAGAATTTGAGAAAAACGAGGCCGTAATGCTCGTCCAGTAGTAGATGAAGCTAGAAGTTGTTTGATGCGAAACGAAATCGGTTAATTCGCCTCTGTTGCCGTTGGGTTGCGCTCGGTGTGGGATCGGTGACACCTGCACGCTGCAGGATTGAAGCAGAGGGACCGGAAGTGTGTTTGTCCCTTTAGGCCTTGACATGATGATGGCAACTATGACTATGGCAACTTCAGCTCTTGCGCTGTCATTAGCTAACTGTTCTTCCTTCCCATAACACTTTTAAAGGTATAGAAGACTTGGACTTATTACGGTAAGGGGTCTACTATCAACGAAAAGAAAGTCTGCATTGCACCGCAGACGATCGACGTTTTGCCAGTATACAGCGCCTTCCGGCCGGAAATTTGCCGATCCGTGCAGTACAAGCCCCCTCATGGATGCTTGACCTCGCCACAATCCATGCAACAACCAGTTCGAACGGAATCAATGGCATTTTCAAACTGCATCTGCATTCTGCAGCATCCATAATTCTCACTCTAGTGTTACATTTTTGTGGACGATTCAGGACGAATACTTAAATTATTCAGGATCCATTTCATAATCGTTCTTCTGAAGAACTTTTTCACACGTATTCTTGTACGCCTCTCTTAGCTATCCGCGCAGTCAGGAACATTTTAGCTGGTTCTGCCTGTTGTATTGTTCATTGCTGGAGATAATACCCTGGTTCCCGAAAACAAGGTTTTCAGCTTCGCTCGCGTCGTTGTATCGTATCGTTCGCATCGTACTATCACCCGAAAACGACCAGCATTCTACCACGGCTGCAGAAAGTGCTGAAACACTGCTGTGGGGCTGGCAAAGCAAAATCAAGACAATCGCTGAACGAGGCAGACATATTTTCGGGACGGATATCCTGAGCGATGTTGCGTTCCGCGTTGGACCAAAAGATGGAGAGACCGTCGACATCAAAGCACATAAGTATGCTGTGGTACCACAAATACGGTATTTATGGTTTTCGATTACGAATGCCATGTCTAGAACGTAAAACAGTATAAGGGCTGTCGGTGACGAATCCTACTTACGAAATTTTGTTTGAACGGGACATTTCTGCTTTTCGTGCTTATATAATTAGAGGGATTTATGGGGTATTGTGACTATTGTCCCTCCGAAAATGGAATGTAATGAGAATAATCTTAATCGATGTGCTTTGATTAATCATTTCTGATTGACCATTTCCCCAGTCTCAGATGTTCTTTCCTCTCATAAGTTTTATACTGGCTTTATTATTATTTTTTTAAAATTATTTTTCGTTACTTAGGTTTTAATTAGATTTTTACATAACAATCGTCAGAATTCACTGTTTCATTAGGTTTGTTCTGGCGGTGGGAAGTGCGGTTTTCGAAACGATGTTTTACGGCAACCTTCCGGAAACCAGGAGCATCATTCCGATCACCGACATCGATCCTGAATCATTCAAAGTTCTCTTGAGGTTAGAATGTTTATAGTCACTTCGTAATCCTACCTTTACCACTTTTTCGACTGCGTTGTTGACAGATATCTTTATCATGATCAAATCGGACCTTTCGATGCAACGACCGCGTTTCCCACACTGTACGCCGCGAAGAAATATGGTCTGCCTATTCTGAAAAGCGCTTGTGAGGCATATCTGCGAGCAAACATTACCACCCAAAACTGCCTTGCTTGGTTTGTTCAGGTACGAGAAACATGCGTTACACTTTTTTTATGATTTATGAAAAGTTTTCAATTGGGAAATTGTTATCTGACCGATCCAGCTCACATGTGCCCACCGTGTAAATAAATTTCTGTTGAACTAATTGCAAGCTTGATTTATTACTGGCGCAAGCTTGGAGATCTTCTTTGAGGTGATCTTTGGAGATGGTTAAAACAATCCAGAATAAATCGCTGCTTATTCAGTACTAAATTTACTAGTTCAGTAGCTGACTACAGTAATTTAATAATGTACTACTTCTATAAATAACTTCACATGCGGATTGCTTTGTTTTCTAGATTTTTGTAGATGGATTGTCCCTTGTGTTATGTAGGCATTAAACAAACAAACAATGTACATGCTGCTAAAAAGCTGGAAACACTGCGTTGTTTCTGGTTAACGTTGACAGGCAAGGATGTACGGCGAACCAGAGTTGGCGGAGCTGTTACTCTCAGAAATCGACTGCCAGGGAGCGGTGTCTTGATGTCGACGGACTTCTTGGAAGTGGACGTTGGGACTCTGAAAGAAATTCTGTCACGGGATTCACTGGAAGTCCGGGAAGCGGATGTATGCCACGCGGCAGTCAGGTAAGACTTGGTATTACCGCCTTGCGTTCCAGAAATTTCTTTAGATTGCAGAGGATCTGGAATCTGTTTGTAACATCGGTTTGCAACTAAGGGAAATTTAATAATGTCGGTTCTTTTCTTATCCTTAAGCTGTGAAAAGTTTAACGAAGACCTGGGTATCAGCTGAAACTGGGGAGCAAAAAAAATGTATTCCCTGTAGCTGGCAGCGACGTTTAGATGGCAGCGGTGATTTTGAAGTAACCATAGACAGATTGTTTTGGACTCACTATTTCTTGCATTGTATACCCTCGGGTTACGGTGCCGAGTTACCTCTTTGCAGTTTTAAAAGAAGAGCTTGCCTGTCTGCTTTTCCACAGGGGGAACCGTAGGGCGGATGCCATAAAATACGGTTTTATTACAAGTGCGACCGTTTCCGGCGGCCTGATCTTAATGACAACTGCGATAGGCTATTCGGTCGCCAGAATTCGTTTCGTCCGTCTTCGTGGGTCAGGGTAGGAGCACCAAAGTACTGCTGCAGTTTTGACAGTTTTAATAGGTTCGCGGATCACTTCGGTCCACCAGTGCCCGCAAAAAAGCGAGTTAACTTACCTAGTGTCAGTGATTGTTGACTGGTGTACAGATGGAATTCGGTAGCGCTGGTTATAACGCAAAGGAAAACTGCAATACAAAAGCCGTTCACCACGCGTTACTGTTCCAGATGGGCCATCCATCGTTGTGGACACGAGCAGATTGAGGGCACAGGCGCAAATTTGAGAGCAGTGCTGGGAGATGCGCTGTTCCTAATAAGATTCCCTATCATGACATCCGAGGAGGTTGCATGGGGACCAGCCCAGGTAAGTGCTTGTACGCGAATGTACTTGGACTGTCAGAGACAGCGCAGTGTGTTCTAGATTATCCACTGTGTCATATCTATCCACCGTTGGTCAGCTGCTCCTTTATCGAATGTTGTTTTTCTAGTTGGGAATACTGCTTGCCGAAGAAGTTACCCAGTTGTTTCAGTTTTGGTACTCCCATGAAGCACTGCCGGGAATTTTTATTAATACTAGAAGGCAGTTGTCGGCTGAACTTCACATTGCGAGGTTCGGTGGCAAACAGGACGGATGGACATATGCAGCGGGAAGACTGAATGGCATCACGTAAGCACATTTTTACATTTTGGTACTACATATTTTGTACAGGATAATTATTTGTTTTGCACGTTTCAGGCTATGTATCACATCTGTGACGGACAAAACAAACCGAAGCGTGGTAAACTTGTCGTTTTCCCTAAGAACGACTGCGCGGGTTAATGTTTTGTATTTGAACAGGATTTAGCGTCCATTAGTCTGGTCGCTGTTGGGTTCTATCCTTCGAGCGAAATTCCAAGTGAGCCGCGACCTTTGATGCCTCATGATCGGCGTACGTATTCAGTTTCGATATCTTTTTATACCCTTACACTTCTTAGATTTAGCCATTTTTATATTGTCTTTGTTGAATCAGGACCGTCATACGAGCACTATGGTGAAAATAGTTGCCCTAACAACGGATACCGTACTGCCTGTTTGTGTCGACACCCATATCGTCACTACAGTGGCCAGTACTGCCCTAGCAGCGGTCGATTAGATCGTTGCTCGTGTCCGCCGATAAAGGCCAACGCTATGCTAATTCCTCCTAAGCCAGTAGATCTCGTCATATCCTTGAAGCTGTATGTGGAAGAAGAAGGAAATCAAAGAGAACTGGAACAGTACCGGCAGACCTTCCGCTTTGCAAGCGGTAAAACTGTGGATCGTGTCAAGAAGGCAGCGCTGAAAAAGGCCATACCACTGCAGATGCAGCAGCGGTACACTGTGTCGGCTGAAATCACGGTAACTTCTTAGTTTAGCCAGCAACCGAATAACGCGTAATCAATACGCTTTCGGGACTTACAAGTATCAACTGTTTAGCGGCAGCCTGGAATGAAATGTTGCAGGGAATCCAACAATCTTACTACGGCACGGAGGGGCAGAGTAGCGTCACAAATGTCACATCATCGGGAGATTATAATGTTACAGTGCAGTTTTCATCAGTTTCAGAAGGTGCGATTACGAAGCATAGGCTGTGTTGTTTTGAAAAACCGATTAGCAGTGTTGACCTGCATTGGTTTCAGCTAACGGGAGTCAGACGTCTGGTACATCGAGTACAGGACAGCCTTCTGGAATTACAACGATTGCGCAGGGTCAACTTCCGGAGTTTTACTTTGAGGTTATTGGATAACCAAAATTGGGGGACCTGTTTTCTTAGCACGTTGACTTGTCACTTACCTTTCACGTTGACTTATCACTTACACTTATCTTTCTTGTGGCCTTTGGCAAGCTCGGTAGCCTTTATTTGAATAGCTGAGTTTTTCGGAAACAGACAAACTTGGATCGGCTCGATCTCCTGTTTGTCTAGCACCTACAACATACAGTGGCTTTTTGTATATCTCCTTTGCTGAACCAGTTGATGAGTTTTTTGCTAACGTAGCTGATGCCGATGGTTTGTGACAACATAATAAAGGCTGTACGCTGTCGGGTACACGCGTGACTGCGAACGAAAATGGCTGCAATGCCCAAAAGACAGCCTGCTGGTAGGCGTTGCGCGTCAGTACAAAAGCAGCTTGCACAATTCTGCAACTCTTTGCACCATCGATATCTAGCAAGCAAAATAGCTTGAAACAAACCCGTACCCCTGAAGCCGCATCGACGCTACACTCTATCGGCTGAGATAACGGTAAATCTATGGATCATATGATGAAACATAAGGACTCGAGGAAACGGCCTTTAAAATGTGTGATCTTTGCATGAATCAAATGTTACAGGGACCCAAAAGTCTTATTCCGGTACGGAGGGAAAGAGCAGTGTCACAACGCCCACATCATCGGGAGGTTTTAACGTTACAGTGGAGTTTTCGTCTGTTCCGCAAGGTGCGAATAAAACTTTTGCTGTTCGGAAATACCGGTTAAGATTAATGATTTGAACTGGTTTTAGCTGACGGAAATCAGGCGTCCGGTATTTCTAAGACAGGAGGACAGTCGTCCGGAATCACGTCGGCTGCGCAGGGGCAGTTTCCGGAGTTTATTTTGAGGTCATTGGATAATCGAGACTGAGGAAATGTGCACAGCCTGTTTTCTTTCTTCATTTCTAGCGGCCTGTGAAAGCCCAGTAGGCTTGTGCTACATTTTTTTCTGGTTTGATTTTTGAAACTTCACCGATTATAGACAACTCTTTGTTGGACGTGATCTTCTTTTTGTCTAACGGAATAATATGGTACTGCTTACTTTTTGAATGAGCATAATGAATACTTGAAGTACTACGTGCATAGTACGTGGTTTGGATGACGTCGCTGCTTCTGTGTGACACCAAAGTACATGCAAAAGAAGGACATGTTACTGTGAACAGAAAGTGATGCGGCGCGCGAAAAGAGAGCCAGACATGCACTGTGCATACACACAGCACAAGGATGATTGTTCTGCGATCGAGCGCTACCGCAAAAAAACTCTTGGTTTGTTCAGGTATGTACGCATGCTGAATCGTTATCGAGAAAGATCTTGGAGAATTTTTATTCCAACGATTCCCGCTGTATTCTGACATCTGCGAAATAAAGGTCGAATAACCTTTTGACACAAAGGGGAAATCGGTCAACTATTTTTTCGTCACATCTGCAGAATTGAGTTGGCCCGACGCCCCCCCTTTCTTCGGCCGGACCTCGCGCCGCCTCTGAACGCAGTCATGTCAGTGACGCCAGTGACAGTCAGTCAACGGGTAATAATGCATCTGCGCAGCCTCGCAGGCCAAACCTGAAAGGCACTTTTTAGGATTGTTTTTGAATTCGTGCCATCCGTAGTCGTACAGTGTGCTTCTTCACTTCGTTTTATCTGGAGGCGTTGCACATATTGGTATTGGTATTGGTTTTTTGAAAGTGTATACGGTACAGAGACAAGGACCGAAATTTTACCATGGATCAAGAGAACAGTGATGAAACCCTGTGGGGCTGGCAGAGCAAAATCAAGACCATCGCCGAACGAGGCAAACGTATTCTGGGGACGGATCTCCTCAGCGATGTTACATTCCGCATCGGACCAAAGGATGGAGAAACCGTCGACATCAAAGCACACAAGTACGATATGTTTTTGTCTTAAGCTACCACGTCCACAGTCCCCTTTGGCAGGTTGGCTCGCTGTAATCGCTGCTTAAAGTTTTGTAACGTTAGCTGAGTTATGAAAAAAATCGGATAATTTCAGTTACTTTTTGATTACGATCATTGCGTGGTTTGAAGGCTGCCCGTAAGTAATGAGTTTAACTGCGAGATCGTGAAACTGGATGGGAGCATTTCTTGATTGTATGCAGCTCATTTTACTGGCTCTTAACGATATGATGCATTTTCCTTCCTGATTTTATATCGCCCAATCGGCCAATCCTGAAGGAAAAATTATATTTTAGAAAGGGATGTGAGCGCAATGCAGATTACAGAACGGCAAGCTGGAAACTAGAATCTTTTTAAAAATTCCGCAGAATGCTACGACAAGTTAGATGTTGTGAAGCACTGTCGCGTTTGATACACAAAGTAATTTTACGAACAGAATCGGAAGCAATTCTAATTCCGTTCAGGACGAAAAAGTCCAAGAGCTATTTAGTTTGAGCTTAAGTTCTGCCACTGTACAACGTGACAGTTTGGGGCATAAAAGATAGGAACCGTCAAAGCAGACTCGAAGAACCCAATGTGCAGAATTTTTTGCTCTCCCGAAACTCATCATCGAGTTTCGAGCTGTTCTGCCACTCTGAAATGGTGATATGTGAAAAATCGGATTTTTCACACTGTAAAATGGGAAGAGTCTGAAAGCGGCTTTTGGAGACGAATAAACGTTGAGGTTCCCGTTAATACGGAATTCATACCGTACGAGTATCGGTTCTTCGAAAATATTTGTGATAAATTATAACCCCGTGTTCTTGACTAATAGTTACTTCTGCGTTGTTGTTGTTTATCCTTAACCTTCCACATTTCTCTGTTTCACTAGGTTTCTCCTGGCATTGGGAAGTACTGTTTTCGAAACCATGTTTTATGGCAGTTTTCCGGAAATCAACAGCATCATTCCGATCACCGACATCGATCCTGCTTCATTCAGGATTTTCTTAAGGTATTAGTGCGGAATGTTTTATTATTACTGTGAAATGTTTTAGGTATTAGTGCGGAATACCCACATTAGCCGCTTTTCTGCTTGTAAGACCCGTGTTCTTCATAGGTACCTGTATCACGATGAAATCGGACCAGTTGGTGCTGCCACCGCATTTCCTACACTGTATGCCGCAAAGAAATATGGTCTGCCTATCCTGAAGGATGCTTGTGATGGATATCTGCGAGCTAACTGTACCGTCCAGAACTGCCTTGCTTGGTTTGCTCAGGTATACATATGGACCGGTATGGGGTGTAAAAATTATTTTATTTAATTTAAAAACGATTGTTAAAGATCAAGAACCTTTTAATGGGTAATTGTTAGCTCACCGTTTCCGTTTATAGGATTTGACTTTTGCCGAAACCGCCGAAGGCATTGCAGATTTTATTTTTACTACAGTACCTAAAAATGTTAATAAACCAGCGAGTAATTGCATTTACAGTGTTTGTTCTCTAAACATCTATTTGTAAATAAAATAATAAAATCAAACGTATAAATAAATAAGTAAACAAATAAAAATATATAAGTAAAAATAAAAATAAACCAATAAAAGTATTAAATAGAAGTTAAATAAATGAAATACGTCTTACAAGTTAGCAGCAGTGCGTTTCTCTTATCAGTCGTTACTGAGTAGTGAATCTCATTTGTCGTGTTCAGGCCAAGATGTTCGACGAGCCAAAATTGGTCGAGTGTTGTCTTACAACAATCGATTCGCACGGAGCGTTGATACTGGAGTCAGCAGATTTCTTGGAAGTGGACATGGGAATTCTAAAGGAAATCTTATGACGGGATTCGTTGAAGGTCAGGGAAGTGGATGTGTTTCAAGCGGCAGTCAAGTAAGCCTTGACAGTTCTGCAGTCACCGTGCTCTTGTGTTCGTGAGATTTGTTTAAATACCAACAAGACCTTGCTAAACACAGGCCAGAAAGCTGATTTGTGACGTAATCACAGTCGACTTCCGGTCTACGCACAAGCCT
>JAQGAU010002944.1:0-14237 GCA_034698045.1 Paramacrobiotus richtersi
CTGTTGAGCTCTTGGTCGTGCTTCCAGCATTCTGATGTCCTCAGCAGGTACAGCATCTTAGGGATTGCCAGACAGTTCCGTTGTAAGAACAGTGCCTGATGTGCTGGCAGGATCTCCAGGCGGGTGATCAGGGTTTCCAGGACGTCCAGTTTTTCCACAAACGAGTGCTTGAGCATGGGTGAACCCAGTAACTCCAACTGCTCGGGTTCGACCAGCTGGACGTCCGGGAATTTGTCCAGGATGGTCCCCAAGTCGTCCATTCGCTCTTCAACCGTACCACCGAAAGCGTACACTTCGCACTTCTGCATGTTCAGCTCCAGTCCTATCTCCGCAGCGCGTGCTTGGAGCTTTTGGAATGAGTCAGCTATTTGCAGAAGATCACCACCAAACGCCGCATCGTCTAAATACCAGAGACTTAATTCAGCCCGTATTTCCTGGGACAGTTCGTTCGTCAGCAGGCAAAATAGCGGCGGCCCTTGGCGTTTTAATTGGTTGTGCAACAGAATCGACAAAGCTTCGCCCTCTAACGAAAACGTTTGCCTTGGTTCCATCTTCCCTAGCGATGGACTGGAAAGAAGCGTAAAGTTTGGCAAGAACCATGAAACCCAAAAGAGCGCGGTATATCCGACGCGTTTGCGGATACCATATGTTTTTACGGAAGCATCTTACAACGGTTCCAGCTTTGCCGTCAGCATCCATGCTAAACAGAACCGATTCGTATTTCTTCAGTCGCCAGGAAACCGCACGTGTTTGATATCAAACTGCCTTCCAATACGCTTCTTCGCCAGGGAAGAGTTAACAAGCATTCATGCTTCTGCCAGCACATTTTGTTGTGGAAGAAACTATTGTAGAACAAATGTGGCGCTCTTCGTTGCAAGATTAAGAGTGGGACCTGCTGCTGTGCGGTGATTTTTGTAGTAGTTCCAGGCAGTAGATTACGGACTTTTAAAAACATTTTTTTCATGAATCCAAAACGGCAATTTGCACATCTGCGCCGATTGTGGAACTAATGCCTTAAGGTCGCTGTTGGAATTAGCAGAAGCTCAAGCGAACAGCCAAGCAGAAAAGCTACAGCAGGGTCGCACGCTACGCTGCACGAGGTGAAATTTAATGAAAATTGCGGACTCTTTACATCATGCATGTAACGAACCCGCAGTTTTCATTAAATTCGCGCTTCCAACTATACATAGCAGTGATCGTACCTCAATGTCGTACATAAATGTCTTTTCTGTACACATGTTTTAACAGTAATACTGCCGAGAATGCAGTGATACACTTAGACAATTCTTACTGGTTTAACTGGTGTGCAATTCACAGGTGCAACCGGCGCTGGGATCTTCGAATGGGTGAAAGCGTTTACTGGCTATGTAACATATGGGTCAGGTGGCCGTGAAGAAGATGAAATACCAATTCGTGCACTACTAGGTCACCTGGTAAGTCGACGCTATCAATACCTATGCAGCAGTTAGTTATACGCCATCACAGCGTAGTGCGCTCTGTACGACAGTTCCGATCTACAGGCAGCGAGAACAGGAGAGACACAGGAATCCTTAGGAAGATGTGTCCGAACGTATCGTTTTCCCTACAAGAGCTACGATGTGAAATTGATTGCCTGTCCAGACGTCGGTGATTATTCGCGACTGGACGGCCCTGTATTCGACAAAATCTTGGGCGACATAACAGACATCCGCTTACTGCACGGAATACTCGTCTTACTCAATCCGGCATCTGATGATCTACCAGGAACAGGACAAGTACCCCAGTTTCCCAATAGGTTAAAGTTTTTTGTACAGGAGTTATTCGTTCATTTGCACCGTGATGCAATTCAGAACGTTATGTTTGTGTTTACCAACACCGACTTGCGACTCCCTGAATTCAAGCTACCACTCTGGCTGTTACAATCCTACTATAACACACACCTTAGTATCTTCATAACGGAAGAAAATGCGTACTATATCGACGGCGGACCACTTTTTACCCAGGCGGCGTGCCGCGCCTATGACCACGACAACAGCCAGTGGGAAATCTCTGCCAGGAGTTGCAGAAAGTCCGTTAAGGACACCAATAGGCTACTCGAGCACGTGGCACGCTTAGATGCTCACAAAACCGATCGCACGCTTCTCATGAATGATGCTCGTCATGTCATTCTGCGTCTTATCGAAGCCGTGGATGAGGTGCGCTACAATCAGGAGGAAACGAAGAAACAGTCAGCACTCCAAGAGGAAAGGATAAGGAAGCACAACGTGGATACAGCAAACTCAATCAAATCAGGGTTGATCCCCTTCTCTCCGCCGACTTTTGAGTTCACTATTCCTGACCTTAAGGAAAAGCTAGATCACCTGAACATAGAACTGCAATTTATTTATAACATCCTTGCCAAATGCGCTCGGGAAGTAAGGGCCAGCGCTGTGCTGCTTTACAACGATGCTGCGGATGTGTTCTTCCAGGACGTGATTGACAAAAGAAAGCGTACACTTGGTGGCACTACCGACATACCTAACTGGGTCTGCGACGCCCAGTTAAGGATTTACGCAAAGGAACGAAACACATTAAAACGTGCAATGACCGATTTCCATGATGGATTTGGCGAGCGTACACCTTCGTCCTTTTGGGATGATATAATTAGGAATGCACCTGGGGCCTTGGGAAATCATCTTGGGAAAGCGATGGTGCTCAGGCTCGCCGGACTGCGTCAAGATATCCTGCAAAAACGGTAGCGAACCGCTGAAGAGTACAGATATTGGTAAGAACCTGGCATATCGCATGAATCATCTCACGGACGCAAAGATTATACGGAAGATATGCCGCCTCTCACTCCGCCGTAGTGGCGACCCATGTTCCGAGACATGCTTTTCGAACCGGAACCAAGCTCGTTTATGGCAGTGCCACGCTGGTCTCATTGATTTAGTGCTTGCTGCTTCTTGGTTAAAGCGTTAACCTACCCATTTTCATTTAACGAAAACGTTCTGATTCATCCCAAACTGTTTGCCTCATGTGCTGTTCTACCACCGGACAAGTTTGTTTCGTTTGTCTCACTGTTTCGTAATAGTGTGCCACGTTACTTCACTCCTTTTCCGAAAGCGTTTCATCATGACATTTAATAGCCATCATAATGATAAATTTGTGCCAGAAGAGCTCGAATTAAATATGCTGCCGGCAGACGTCACCGTGCCTTATACGTCACGGTACGATATGCTTTTAACAACCTTTTTCAAATCCTCTGTGCGTGCCATGAGACTAAGATGAGTTAACAGAAACACCTTGTACAACCGACGTTAGTTTGACATTTACTGTATTAGCAAGCGCCCTGGTTCGTACAAAAAGCAGTACTCGATAACATCAATCCAAATATAAAAGTTATCTCAGCTTACATGCGACGGGACCGTGGCCAGGACTAACTGCACATTGCCACGCATAAACTCTCTCACGCCGTTGGTCTGTTACCTCATGCATATTCGTTCACTGCTTATTGTACATACAGTACATGATTATCATGTATTCTACTGTAAAACTTAATGCAATTGCCACTACTGTATTCCCCCACGTAAAGTTGCCACTTTTGTATACTGTAGTACGGGTCTGCGACATGTGTAGCGGGCCAACAAAGTAAAAGTGAGTGACGTCATAGGCGGATCGAGATTCTGCGAATTGTCAGAACTGTCGAACGCGTTGGTCGATGTTTAATCTGACTTCAGAATCAGAATCAGGACAATTTTCCCCACCAAATGACCGAGGGATTGTTTGAAATTCGAAATACAGTACTTTCATTCAAACGGTTCACTGCCATAAAGCCTATATTTGTGTACTTTACGTATGTATCATGCAAGTATACTTCTACACCGTACGCTTCTATATACACCGTCCATGAAGCATCTCGGCGTTGCCACCGACCAAAACGTTGTAGCTACGAACGGCGTTTTTTTTTGTTTTCACTTATTAACACCAACAGCAAATGTGTACTTTTCAAAATTAGTGATTTGCCATGGGACAGCCCGGTTCTCAAAACCAGTGGCACATTACCACGTTTTATTTCCAAACGTAAACGCTGAAACATAAAAGCAGAACGACTTCCTCCAATCCTAACAAACAGTTTTTTGCCAATCTCCCTAATTAATCGAACCGCTGCATTACACCCCGGTACCGAATGATAAAGGAACAAAATAACGAAGGTCAACAATCGAGTGGTACTTTCGCATTTTGTCGATGTTGCCTATTTTCGCCGCCGCTCCTGCCGTGTTCGACGTAACAGTGTAAATGACGTGACGCGTTTTTGTTCGCAAGGACGGGAAGCGGTCGATGGAACCACGCGGATGAGCTGGTTCCAAGAACAAGCTTTGACCTGGGATGTGACCGTGCGTCGTAGTTTGTGATATATGTATCACGATCCTACGTCCAAGTCTACTAAAGCAGCAGCTGAGACGGCGGTTGCGGCCAAGAGGCCACAAGACACATCATCGGTACAAGAAAACAATACGGCTCTAGATTGCTGCGCTTTTGTTCCGTTAGCTTGCGAGTCTTGCGGCGTGTGGTGTGAGTCCGTGATTGTTGTGTATAAGGTATTTGGGGAAAAGGTTATTTTTAAGGACTGGAGAAAGCAGATCTACTTGTGTGCGGTTTTGGGTTTGAGCATGTGGAGATTATGAATGGTAATGTTAGTTCGATTTTATCTACAGTTCCGTGAACTTCCGTCACGTGCAAAACTGTGACATATTTTTTATCTCAGGCTTATTGTGCCGAAACTGCTTCTGGGCTGTTGGCAAACAAACAAATTACGATTCATACAGGCTGCTCCAACAGCTGGGCACTTTATGCTATCTGTCTGTTAAGTACTGTATTCCCGGGCAATTTGTCCATTCTTTTTTACAGTCTGGGCAGTGCTGAGTGTATATGTGGTGAATGGGTGAGTGTATGTGGAAGCGAGAGCCATAGGCTTAGAGAGAGGTGACGTCACTCACACCGCACTCACACCAGACTGTAAAATTAATGGACAAATGGGCTCGGGAATACAGTAAACGCACAGTGGCTGTGGATCTTCGATAATCGCACAGAGGTGCCTGTCAACAACTCTAGTCATAATTTATTCTTCATAAGTTATTCATGTGACTCTTGTCATCCCATTAAAAAAATGCACTGATTTATTCTTTCATGGTATCTGAAGAAATCGGCCAGTTCATTTCCAGTCATCGGTTTATCCCTTCCTTCTTCTACGTACTACAATACAGATCAGTTGTAGTCCACCCGGATATCAATACAGATCAGTTGTAGTCCACCCGGATATCAACTAAAAGTGTTTCCACGTCTTGCTACCGGAACAAGTTTTTTATTCGAGTGGATCACTTGAGGTACTCTATTGTTGATGCTTCCTGTATTCCCAAATCTTGGGATCAATCGGGAAATTTGTGTAAAAGCAACGCAAGTGTTATGCACACGTGCTTCCTACGACGCAAGCCTTACATTACACATATGTAGTTTCCGGTCGACAGAGAGCCGGTAACACTTTTGATTGGCAGGATAAGAGGCATCAAAAAATAAATCGAAATCGCTCAATCGAGAACATAGCAGCCAAACACGATGCCCACCAGGGAGATCTCCCAAACGCATCAACTTACCTTTAACGCTGAAAAATCTGTGCACGTTCGATTCACCAGGAAAGTTTCTGACTGTGCTAACGTGTACACGATTGACAATAAATTTGTACCTTCGGGTATAATAATAATAATAATGCTTTATTGTCTTTCCGCATCGGGACATGGTCCCCTCTTGGCATTGGACAAACACGATCAAACAGAACATGACAAAACAAACAGGTAGTTACATCAGGACGTTAAAACAAAAACTAAACAAACAAACAAACAAAAATGCGAAATTAACATTCATAATTTTATGATGTAAGCGTTCTGTTCCACGGAACAGCGCTCCAGTCGATGATCTCCAGAGCATTACGGAAGGTCCCGGTGGAATTGTAGGCCTCAGCTGGCAACACAAGCTGATTCCAAATCCAGATTAGGCTGAGGAGATGCGTTCCATGTGCCGCCTGCGCGGTTAGGCCGCAAATTGACGTCGGAACTGGCTCAAGCGGGAATGGATGCTGCTTTAGTCGTTCCGCTGCTAAAGGAACGAAATACATAGGCATCTTTGGTGATAAAAAAGTTGCGTGGAATACACATTACGATAATTTGGCATGTAGAATAAATAAGCGTATTGGCTATATCAATTCAATTTTCGGTAACTTGGATACGGCTGCCCGTATACAGTTATTCAAATCGCTCGTTTGGCCGCTGTACGACTATTGCAGGACTGTGACCTTCACGGATAGTAAGATGTCGTACGATTTTTTTAGTTTAGTTTATTATTGAGCAGACAAACCCATGGCACTATTAGTCTGGTCACAGTTCACAAGTTGGACAACACAACAACGTCGTTTCCGTAATACTCAACAGGAGAAAAGATTTTTAGCCCGAACGACAGAAAGAAAAGTATGCACTGAACCGCATTCCAAAACATTTTCAGTATTCTTTATGATATTCGAAAAAAGATCGTTTACTCTCATCGCCAGGGCTGTCTTCCCGATGCTTCGCTTCGCCGACGCATCTATACGTTTTTTCCGTCGAATTTCGTACCGTGCATTGGTGATTGGTGTCCTTGAACGGGATTAGGTTCTGCATGTAAGACGCACGTTAAAATCCTTCCGGTTCCAGATTTTGAACAACCAGACCGCGTCCTTTTCGCGCCATCGATGGAATACTGGGGTTATACCCAGCTGTCCATACAGTTCCGGTGTTACCCGCATCCTGTAGTCGGTAATGGCTCTCAAGACTGCGTCCTGACGTTTCCTCAATTTCTCCCGGTCACCCATAGACGCCATCGACCACACAGACGAACAGTAGTCCGTGTATGGCTCGACTAATGCGTGATAAAGGGTGGGACGCTGGGGAAGGCTGAGTCCGGACTGTGCCCGCTTGATCTTCGCTATCCCGTAATTCATGCTTTTTTTTCACCTTTTGAAACTGGGCCGTCCATTTCAGACGGTTGTCGACTTTGATGCCCAAATACGTCATACGATCCTTAATCTGCAGCTGCTCTGCGCACAGTAGTACTAGACAGAACTAGATGCGATCCAGAAGACCCAAAACCGTTTTCTAAAGTCGTTAAACACGTATTTCGATGCGATTGATACAGCCGAAAGGCTGCGTACAGCTGGCTGGGATAACCTGTTGCTTAAGCAACTGAAGCGGTCGCTAATTTTCGTGCTCAAGCTTGTTCTGGGGAAGGTTGAATATGGTGACAAATTGTTCAAAGAACGCATTTCTGCCTCTGACACTGTTTCAGGTCGAACGCGCATGGCCGCACACCTCGAAAACCACCCACATGCTTTGGTACCGACTGAATCGACGCTTTGTGAATTATCTGTTGCTGCATCCAGCCGGTCATTTGCCAAGCGTACGACATCCATTTGGAATGAGTTGGACATACCAAAAGAAGCGTATTCCAGCGTGCAAGCATTTGAGGAGCACCTTCTGACTGTTGACTGGACAAAGTGGAAGAGTGTGAAGTCTGCAATTGATGAAAAGTTTTTCTAGCTATTTGAGATCACTCCCTTTTAGATTCTCGTACAGGACCTTGCTGTTTTCTTTACATTTTTTTTCCTGTTAATGAATGTTTTTTTTGGTGGTACTGTTTTTTTCTGGTGCCACTTCCTGTGTCTGCTGCTTTAAGTAGAAGTTTCCCCTAGTGTCTGCGGACGAACAACAACAACAACATCACTAATACAATTGTAGTGAATCGAGATCTGCTGATCATTAGTAACACCAGCGTTTGATAAACCAAGAGACAGTTGGCATCATTCGTTTTCATAATTCAAGGCATCTTCTTGTGCACAGGGAGACGGTCATTCGTACATCATGTCAAGGTCCGGCTGTAATTCTTTGATGCGTTCTGTGGGACGGTGGGACCGGATGTTTGCAGAACAATTCAGGTTATGGGGCAAAGGTGAAACGTCGCAATGGTCATTGACCATGAATATACAAAGCGGGGACACCTATGGGTGACGCGTTCTGACTTCGTCGTTTGTCCTGCCTAAAATTTCTTTTTTTTCAGTTTGTCAACTACAACATTGATGGACAAGCCTTTCCAGAACTTAACACCGACCCGACGTTAACTTTTAACTGCGACTTCACTGTAACTCCTGTTTGAGGCTTTAAAGCAGAGCTCAGATCAAACGCTCTCATCTCAAGTAATGCACCGTATGCTTTGTATCCTGCGCCTGCATCTTCTGAAACATCTGCCATTTATTTTGGTTGTTTGTCACTATCCAACCTATAATGTACTTGTGCGTTGGCTATTTGCACTGCTGCGCTTTTTCAGAAAAGAGGAAATTCCCAGTGCATTGGGAAGATGTATATTAAACTAGTTCATTGTCCAGGCCCTGTTTGTTGTCCAGGCTGTTTATTGTTTATTGTCCAGGCCCAATGTTACAAATACGGTAACGCTACTGCGCAGCAATATTCGTTTTTAGAAAATTCGTTTACCTGAGAACTCCCTGATTTCAATATTCGCTTAATTCCGGCTGGTACTTGACAGTATGCAAATATTCGCATTTCGCCAGTACTACAGTACATCATGTTTGCGTATTTTGCGTAACAGGTTGTACTTGTGCGCACCACAGTCGTGTACTGATTGCATGTGCAGGTAATCAGTTCCGCAAAACAAAGTGAAAGCAATTATAGCTCCAGTACAGCACAGCGGTGTACTGAGCACCGGTACCTAACTTTGTGAAAAAGTGAACATGCAGGGTCATAATGCAGCCCAGTAGTGTACTGGGCACCAATGCCTAATTTCGTGTAAAAGTGAATAGACAAATACATTCTCGTTTATTTAAAATATATTACTCACTGGGTGACCCAAAGCAAATCAAGACAGTTGAAACCGTGGGTAGCCCAAACATACCAACAACAACAACTTCATTCCTCTGGCCATTTCGGTCCAGCAGGTGCCATGCGTCTGTACATGGCATTACTCTTCGCATACAACCCAAAACATTTCAAAACAGAAAAAGAACAAAGAAAAACACACTAATAAAAAGAAAACAGATGCACAGATCACCCACGAGCCGAACGGGTTCAAAGAAAACAACAAGCAACAAACAAGGAGGTGTAGCAAGTACTGTAAACAATACACAAATATCAAAAGTCAAAACTGTCATAAAACAAAGTCGACCGTAACATGCAGCTTCTGGGGCTTATCCGGTCTCGACATGAGACTATAGAATCACGTCATCCAGTAGCAGCCGTCCATGGTAGGAATCCCTTACGTCTTTCAGCAGCCGCCGAATGAAGTTGCCGATAGCGCAAATACCCCGGTCCATACCTGAAACAATACGGATGCTTTCTGTAATTTCAGAAACGACTATGCGAATCAATCACAAATGTGATTTAGGAGATTGCGGTTTTGGTCGGACTGGCCGTGTACCGATTAACAGAGTGTTGAAAAATACATTCAAACATTCAAATTCGGAAATTTGACAGACAACGTTTCAGGATGAAACTCGTACTGCATTCTGGCTATGCCGATATGCGGTCATTGGGATATCGGCTGTTTTGTCCATCACTTCAGGGCTTGAGAGGTGAGAGAATTTTTGGAAAAAAAATTGATAGTGTTGCAAGCGTGCTGTAATGCACGCTCAGAGCGTAAACGCTCTCCCACGCCAGAATCTGGGAAGATCTCTGGCCCAGAAACACAACCAAACCGAGCCTCTGACCTCAACAATACCTTATTGAGCGAAAACCAAACAAATCTGGGAGAAAATCCCAACAGAAAAGCAAAGGGGAGCAAAGGTCAGCATCTAAGCTGCAGTCAACATGGTATCTTGAAGTATCGAAAATGGCGGCACAGATTGAAGCAGTGTGGCTTGTAATGTTCCCCGTAGTACCGGCAATAATGTCCCCCTTAATACCGGCAATAATGTCCCCCTTGATACCGGCAATAATGCCCCCCGTAGTACCGGCAATAATGTCCCCCGTAGTACCGGCAATAATGTCCCTCGTAGTACCGGCAATAATGTCCCACTTACTACCGGCAATAATGTCACCCTTACTACCGGCAATAATGTCACCCTTACTACCGGCAATAATGTACCCCGTAGTCTGCAATAAAGCCGCCGTTGGGGAAATTTGTTAGTGGTCAGTGACCACTGGTCACATCCGTGGCGGTGGTAGCGCTTGGTTGACGGGTCTCGGATTGATCCCGAATTTGTCCAGCCCTCCTAAGTCCTTCGTTTCACCAAGCCTGTGCGAGGGTTACACATTTGGCGATGGTTACAAAGGGGACCCGGCAATAATGTCCGGGGGGACATTCTGGCAGGGGGGACATAATTGACGGTCACAATCGTTGAACACTGCAGGATGCTGTGCGACAGCGAGACCGAGATGAACGGCGTGTCTACGCATACGTGCGTATCCACGAGGATGCGTCATTGTCACAGTGTCAAGCTGGTGCCCAGTACTGTTTTGTGTGAAGTTCAGTGATCCTAGACTAGGGTCATATCGGAAGTTCTGCTGGAAGCAGCGGTACAGCATCGGCAAGAACATTAGACAACGCCCACGCAGCACTATTAAAAGTGAAGAGATGGACATTATCATTCTGTCCGTTTTTGCGTGTGCAGTGAGTCAGTGGCCGGTTGTTGTGTAATGTGGGCAAAACGTTAACAAACTAACGCGTACATTCTTAAGCACATTCTTTGTGGGCGGTACGTGAATGTTCTAACTACATGGAAGATAGCAGTCATCGCAGAACGTAATGACTGAAATTTTACCGTGTTTCGCAACATAATGTTTAGCCTGCAGTATGAAAGCGTGTGCGTCTTCCGTATCAGATAATGGTAAACAGTTTATGCTTCAAATCTTTATGAATGCAGAATCTGAAAGCTAATCGCAAACTAACGCAATACCGACGACTGTATGCACAGCCACTCGATACTACCAGAGCTTCTAAACAACGCGGCAAAGTCTGCTAACGAATAAATATCAGAAAGAACAGCGTCGACGACCGTTATCATCCGCCAAGAACATCACCACCGTCTGCGCACACTCCCTCCCCGAGGAATTCGTCGGCGTACAGCTGGACACATTGGACGAGGACTTGAACGCCGAGCTCCTCCGGGCGATCCTCTCCCTCTTATACACGGCATCCGGCAACGGTCCGGACGCGATCTGGTGCATATGGTTGATCGAGCCCGACGAGGACGACGAAAACAACGACATGGGCTCACTGCTACACGAGTACCGCTTCCAATACCGTGTCGGTTTCTGTTTGGCCACTTTCCCGCCTTTTCCGGGCGAGAGATCGGGGAAGAAGAAGCGCGGCCGACTGGTTCGCTCAATATCGAAGCAGACGCTGCGTTTGACCGATGAGCGACGCCCCGCGGTTGACGGGACGCTGGAGTCGTTGTCGCACATAGAGCGGGTCAGCTGGACCCGTAAAGAGGGCTCATCAACGAAGGGCGAGTCGAAAATGTCCGGTGGGCGCCGGCTACGCCGGTGTTTGTTGGACCACGAACTGTGGAAAAATGCCGAGACCTCGTCGCAGCCGATAATACAGATGATCGGGTGGAGTTTCATGGGAATGAGCGCGATCTGTGGGAAGGTACTGTCCAGGGTGCAGGCGGTGTGGGCGGGGCCCAGTTCTGCGGAACGATCTTGGGTGGTTAGTGACGCCGTAGTAGTAGTGTCACGTACAACAGATCTGCGCTTCCGGAAATGGCGAGTCATAGAATAGTTTGTTCAACTTTGATGTAAACGCATTAACGCAGTTTTTGTTTGAATCAGCGTAACCACCTGAACGGTGAAACAAAAATCGGTAGCAAAGCGGCCTTACAAAGAAAATTTAGAAGAAAAGTTTTATGGAGTAGATAGAATGCTATAATAGAGCGCTTGGGATGTTATTGCTTCAAATTAAATTGAACCCCAAGACCGCGCAGCATGACTGCACCACTTGTACCAAATGTGTGCCAACCACAATGCAGCAGATAGGTATATGTCGACAACAGCGACACGTACAACAACAACTTTATTTTTCTAGCCTATTCCGTCCAGCAGGTGCCATGCGCAATAGGTGCATCAGCATGACAATGCAGTAAATATGAAATACGAATAAAATGATGAAAACACAAAGAATCCAACAATAAAATGATAAAAAAGAAGACAAAAGGAGCATTTCTCAAATGATCGATGTAACAAATTCTGTCCCGAGTCTGCGGCTGTTCTACCGATGCAGCGGGTCAAAAATCAGGACATGAAATGCACACTTTCGTCGCCGTTCAGACCCCTAATTAATCTCCGCTTACCGATTTACAGAAAACAGTACAATAATGTCGAATCTTGTTTTGAGAGAGGCCATGGGAAGTAGTTTAACTACTGCTGATTACAGGTAACTGTAAATGAGAGTCCTCCTGTATCGCCAGCATCGGATGCTTGGAAGATGACCACCGGCTACAACAGAAATGCATCCGCCATCATATCAGGCACTGAAGCATGTGTAAAACTTCGGGAAAATGGTCAGGCTTTACGGGTTGCATCGAAACTGTCCGTACGGCATAACAGGCTTGGTTTAACCCCAATACTCACAAAGTACGTCGCCGAAATCGTCAGGTCTTTGGGCATTTGGTGTGAACCGCAGTAAGGAGTATAGTAGAGGTTCACCATGGCTTTGTTACAGTCCTGCAGAGAGATGACTGCATTAATTGTTACGCCTGCTCGGCAGCACCGCGATCAGTTGACTGTAAGCTAGGCAGGCTAGCAGTCTGACCCGTTGGGTCGCCGACATAATCTTCTAATTTTTTAGGTGTATGCAACAGCGAGACTTACTGTAAATACAACAAATTATCTGAAAATGTTGGCACCATCAAGGTGAGAACTAGAGATGTATATGCCTGTAATCATAGCATCTGCATTTGATCGTACCTCATGGGCACCAGTGGTTTTAGCTGTTTTTCGATATTGCGTGAGCCCAGCGTGCATCCCGTCGCCGTTTTCAGATTCTGAATCAGCGCGTTTTCTTGATATTTATCCCTTATTGAAAAGTTGCATAAAGACCGGATGCCATCAGCCAGTTCACTGAGATGAGTAGCGTATGCGCTTCGTTTGCAAAGCGAGAGTGACTACGTCGGTTACTAACGGGTTAGACCATTTGGTCACTGCTGACACTTTGGCATGTTGCCAAAAATAGTTCTGAATCCGTAACACCTTACATATTCGTTCTGTACAACAAGGTCGCACACTCCCCTATGAAATACAATGGGAGAACTTAACGACAAAATTTTGACCAAAGTTTGTCCTTCCATTATGAACGATAATTCGGTGACACTCAATTGTAAAATCCAGTTAGTAACCGAACTGAACTTGTGATAAAATGTTAGTACGACAGGGTGGATAGCCCAAGCAAAATGGTCATCTAATCTTACCGCAGCCGGGAATATGTGGTCAATGTGGATCTGAAACAATTGCAAATCAAAGCTGTCCGCGTTGTGATTATCACGCTACTGTATAGCTAGAAAACATCTGCGAAATTACCTGGAAAGAACCACCGGGACAAATGAAGCCAATAATGTTGTTGGTTATCAAGCCCTGATTAGTTGTTCCAGTCTGGGACAGAGGGATTGTTTGCCCGGTCGTCATTGCTATGCATTGCGGCCCTATGATGCACCGAAATCATTACTCAAAGGTTGATGACATGTTGCTCACGCACATGTGCAAACGTTGCTGCATTGCCTGAGTTTCATACTTCAAACTTATTCAGCACATACTAATGTAGTTTGTGAGTGTCTCTATATAGAAACTGGTCAGGCTTCGCAAGTACATTACGTGATTACACCAAGCGGCACACCGACTTTTTATCGACGTCCTTTTTATCGCCGACAGAATATAGCTGACAATTAATCGAAATACCTATTCCATTGGCTATAACAAAATCCTTATTAACTTTCGCTAACACCAACTATATACTGAGTGAAAATTCGCTGATAACATTTCGATGCCAACAATTCGATCGTTGTAAAACTGAAACAAACGTGTTTAATGCGCGAAAACGGTACGTAGATGACTAAGATTAGTTTTGCTGGCTTAGGTATTTATATTTAAGGGGAAATTCTGTGTGTTGTCATAAGTCATAGCGAAATCACAACAGCCGAGCATCTGTAAGCTATTTACTAGCCTTCGTTGTTGTTTATAATGACCAGAACGTCG
>JAQGAU010002945.1:0-14233 GCA_034698045.1 Paramacrobiotus richtersi
AAGTTGAAGCGCTTATCCGGTTTTGTTTAGTTGGGCGGGAAAGGTGACAGTTGCAGAACTTTTTACTTGCACCTCGTGGGACCACTTAGATAGAACATTTTAAATATATTTATCGCTGCATTTGTTAATTTATTACAGCGGACGTGCACGTGGCACACATCAGTGCTGAAAATGTACCCCAGCAAAAGCTCCAAAAACGTATTTTGATGGTTGTTGAGTCCGCCATCCCAGTCAAGCAGTACCGTCTTGCCTATCGAGAGGTACCTCAGGCTAGCAGTGTAGTGCAAATGCCATGTGAAGCTTTCGTGCCTACCTTTTAGCATTCCTTTGTAGGTGAACCAGACCAGCGAGGGACTATTAATGGAAGAAACAATAACTTCTAATAGCGATGACTCAGAAAATGCTGTGGAGAGCGCGCAGACCTACGTGCGCTCCCACGTCATAGAGGTATAAATACCGTATAATGCATACCAAACGAAATGAGAGGAACCTAACACAGTCATATTGGTCTTCTTGCTAAAGAACTTGCACCAAGGCACCAGCTACTCATTGAAGATTGCCGTCCAGAACGATCACGGATGGGGTCAGTTTTCCGATGCGCATGCATTCCATGTAGAAAAGATCACTCAGTGAACGCCCACAAGCAGTTTTCCAGTCGAAAAGTGATGTCTGCTGTTCAAGATCACCTGAGGATAAATTCTGTTCCTACACTTACCGTAGCTGTTCTCTTTTCTGTCGCATAAGACTATACATTGGCAGTAGCCGGTCACTGCCACGTGACATCAATAATCATTATTATCCTCCAGTAAAAGTGACTTTTGTATCCCTTTGTGCATCAGTCTGAGGGAGAATGTGTATTGTGGTCGCTTTCAAGATCTGGCGAATGATAAGCTTAAAAAATCGTACATTGAGAGGGTGAGAGGGTGTTCCATGGCATGCTGTGAAATTACTCGTCAAAGACTACCGCAGAAGAGGCATTCAGCAAACTTTATTCCCCAGTAGGGAGTCAATAGATATTTTCGGTCAACACCACATTTGGCACACACATTTTAGCATGCACATTTTTTGTTAATAAGCACAGTCCTGGTATTGATCGACAAGTCAGTTTTGGAGGAGCTACGGGAAGAGGCGCTGGCAGTCCACCAACGGGTGGGATTTACCTACGTTGTTAAACGTTCGTTGTTGTCAGAGATCTTTAAAAAGAATGGAGAGAACAAGTCCGTCAGTCACACTCTTTGGTTTCAGCAAACCGCGGCCTATTACTGAACGTGAGTTGTAAGGGAAGATTCTTCGCTGCAGTGCTCTAACATCATACAAGATTTTAGTCATGCCACTCTCTGCTCGTGTGACGCTCATAATCAACAGTATGCGAACACCTGAAGTTCGTCTATGATTGTGGCACCAAATTAATGTGACATAAGTCTGACCAAAGCGGGGAAACTGCAGCAATACCTCGGAGTAATTGGTTCCGGAATGTTTTAGTAGGAGCTCGTGCATCTGTAACCTTTAAGTTAATGCTTCGGTGCTTGCTCTGACTGATTGTAACTCCTTAAGATTACCATTCACTTTAGAAGTAAGCTGTTGCTTTCGGTAAACTTGGAACGGTAAAAAACTAGAAACTTGAAAATTAATGTCGAAACCTTTGTCACATCAGAGTAAGGGGTGAGAAGGGTGAGAAGAGTAAAACTCACAGTAGGGGCTCTGCTTCTCCATAATTTTTTGATCACTTGTAAGACTTTTCTAGTCGTCGGAAAAAGTCCGGAAATGCTGTTATTACCAGCAGTTCGAAAATGAATCGTTTACTGATTCAGCGATAGTTACATTCCAAGTAAAACTTGTCCCACTTCCTTGTTCCACGAACCTGGCAGCCGAGCGACTGGACAGAAACGCCCACGGATGAAATCTTCTTCAGATACACCCTCCTTCCGCATATCGGAGGCCAGCCAATGAGGCCTCCGGGAGCTCGAGTCTAATAAATAAGCGACTGTCAAAGTTCCCCAGAAAGCTGATTTGTAGTAGTTTTCCCAAAATCTGCCGCTTATATAATCATCTAGTGACTCGGCAACATTGTAATATAGTTCCAACAGTTTCGCTCCTCGTGTCTTTTCCAGTATCAGTTTGCTTTGATTTCAGCGTGCGGCAGATAATTAGTACATAATACATATGCTTTAATGACATTTTGCATGAGCAAAGTTCTTTCGTACTGATACGCGAGTTACATGCTCAAACTGCGCGGACTGTAATACAGATTCGTTTGCACTGCATTTCAACAGACATTTTACGAACTCAGCTGCATTTGAACATGCCCGAGAATCAATGGCCGAGATATCTTCGTTTCCGTTGTGGAGGGATGGGACTTATGCAATATTCTTACACTGTAGACCTTTCCGTTTTCATTTCTTCGGTTTTGCAGTTTGCTTGAGTCATGTAATGCAGTTTATTCCAGTATGGGCCACTGAGGCCAGTGTTCAGCTCCTTGAAAATTTAAGAATTATCGACAAAGTGCAATACGCATAGCAGTTTGTACTTTCAGCATTTTCGTGTTGCCTATGTAGACTAACATCTACGGTTATCGATTGTCCCCAGCAGAATCCGGTGCAGCATTTAGATGTTTAATATGTATGCCGATATAAAACTTTAAATCCAGAATGCTTGGCACATCAGAATCCTGTCACAGTTGAAAACTAAGTCCGGAAAAGCCAAAGAGTAGAGTTTTCGGTGACGTATCGGTACTCTCGCACTTGTGACTAGCTTCCTAGCTATTTAAGGTCATAACGTGTATGGACAAAACATCAAATGATAAATTCCAGGAACTTGCATGCCAGTAACGATAACAAATGACAGTCTGCTGACTCATAAATAAGGCAGCTTTGCCGAACGCAAGGACCATGCTAAGGGAAATGGCAACTTTGCCCCGATTCATCGCAGCATTTTCATGGGGGCAGTTGACCATTTCCTTTGTTTATTTTATATCCAGAGAAAGCGTGCAGTAGTGACCGTTATCCATAACATGCAGGGCTGTCGAGTGCTCTGGTTTGATCCTGGCCAAGGAAACTCAGTTTTCTCACGATCTTATCACCAACTATAAGGTACACTATCAGTAACAAATCGTTCATGAGATTACATCGATTGTGCGATGTACCACACCAACCGACACGGAATCTCGTCTGTTATCAAGCTTGCTTCAAATAAAAGTTAGTATTACAGAGTGGGATCTAGAAGCCAGGAAAGCGTTACAATCGACTACCTCGACCAAGGCATTACCGTAACCAGAGTGCAGCAAAAGCTCCTTATTTCGGTAATGCCTTGGTACATTATTGGTTGCGGTAATGTCCAGCACCATCAGGTTGTGCGGGTGTCACGTATTGGGAAACCACTTTATTCAGCAACTCTCACACTCTCTACTGATGTTCTTCTACTGGTCGTAGCAGTAGTACGTTACGTTGCCACATCACTACATCTCCCCCAAGTGGGGAACCCACTTGAAAACCTCGGAAACCAACAAAAATGCAATCCTGATCAAAATTCCGTTATAAAAATATCTCCGCTTGCTTCTTGTGGATTCTGGGCTTCATTTTTGCTTGGTCTTTTGGTTCTCTTCTTCCGCTTTTTCTGTTTCTTGGACCTCCCAGTTATCATTTCAGAAGGTTTGTCGAAATCCGATTTCGCGTCAGGCGGTTTGTCCGTGTACGAAGAAGCGCCGTTCCAGGCTGACTCGCCTTCGGTCATCTCGCCCGGGATTGATTCCAGATCACCGGTCTCCTTCGCCAGCTGCACTTCGTCGTTTTTTTCCGATAATCTCACCTCGGGTGATATCGTAACCGCCTCGGGCAAGCATTCTAATGCCATTTTGGCCGGGACTTCTGGTTCTGCTGTCCGATCCATCTGCCGGTTCTCACTGCACCGAACCGTCGGTGTCTTCCAATATCGCTGATCGGCCGCCCGCTTCCCAGAATGCAGCATGTCCAGCTGCTTCTGCATTTGGTCCAACTTGTCCCATACAGCGTTTCCACCATAGAAATATCCTCCCTTGTGGCGGCTGCACCGGTGTCCATACGCACCTCGCTCGGCCGCTCGCACAGGCTTATTTTTCGGCATGGTGTCGAAATCTGCTTCAGCGTCCTCGCTGTCCATGGGCACGTTGATGCCCATGACGTCGAATTCCTCCTCGACCAACATCATCCGCCGTCCGTCCTTCTTGACTTCCTCGCGCTCTTTCGGCTCACTTCTGCACACTTTGGCTATGTGCCCTCGTCTGCCGCAGTTACCGCACTTGACCTCTGTGGCCCAACAGCCTGCTTTCCGGTGATCGATGTCTCCACATGAGTAGCATCCCCGGCCGCCGCTGAAGCGATCATTGTCTCCCTCAGTGTTTCGGCCTTGATAGCCACTGCTGTCCTTGTCCCTGCTCGCACTCCGGCCAAGGCCACTCCCTTCATCCTGGCGGGTTCCATGACCTTTACCATTGCTCGGGCCACGTCCTCATCCGACATGGATTCTCGCCACATCTGCGCCAGACGGATCGCGCTTCGGTATCTGCGCCAGCTCGAACTCCTCCGCGAAGTTCAAGGCTTCGTCCAGCGTGGATACAGCTTTCACTCGAAGATGTCGGCGGGTAGAATCGCTGGATACTCCATTCAGGAACGTGGCCTTCATATTTTTGTCCAACACGTCGGAAGGGAAGTTGCATCCAATCGCCTTCCGTCGCAGTTTGTTGGAGAAATCAAGAAGGGTTTCGCCAGATTCCTGTTTCAACGCGAAGTAGTTGGCCCACTCCGTGGACTCTATGGTCTTCTTCACGTAGGCGTGCTCCAGTTTCCCAATCACCTCTGCCAAGGTCAACTCTCCCGGATCCCGTGGAAGCGACATCGAGTGTACCATCTCGTACGCCTCCACTTCCAGGGAATCCAGCAACAACATCTTCTTCTCGTCCTCCTCAGTGACCTGCTGGAGGCGAACAAAGTTGTTATACCTCGAGCGCCAGGACTTCCAGGTCATGGAACTTGGCTCATATCTGAGCAAAACCATGCTCTCCTTCGAGCTTGCTGGTGGCACCGTCGAGGTTCTTCCCGTCGCGGTCATGGTCAGCACGTTACGTCCAAAATTTCTCGAACCGTCACGCCAATGTCACGTATTGGGAAACCACTTTATTCAGCAACTCTCACACTCTCTACTGATGGTCTTCTACTGGTCGTAGCAGTAGTACGTTACGTTGCTATGCCACATCACTACAGCGGGCATGGCCAAAAGAACAAGTTTCGCAGAGAAACATTCACAGTTAAGCCCTTTACCTGCTAGAACGGCAGTAATAACGCAAAAGCCGACAGTTACAACTCTCCTTCAAAGTTGCTTAATTCAAATTGAAACTGTCGCGCTTGTCGTAAACGGGTTTGCTGAATCGAAATCTTACGCATTTCATGCACAGTAGTTTAACACGCTTACGAAAGAACTACCATACGCTACTAAAAAATCTTTAGAAAATAAAAAAGAAACGGTTTATGTCAAACAATCTGCTATCTTAGCATTACCTTTTCATCCACTTTCGCTTTGCAGAAGCGGACCATGGAATACATAATAATGTTACCAAACTCAAACCAGAAGCGAATGAGGAGGAAACCCCACCGGCGCATATCCTAACCACCGGGACGCACTTTACAGTGCTTGCCGGGGAAGAAATAGTGACTCCGTGCGAGATCAAAAATGCTAGCAACGGAGTCGTCAAGCGGACGAAGGAGACGAAAATGCTGACGAGCGGCAACCGCACAATCTCCAGGAACCGTAACCTGGCGCTGGATGTCTCGCCGGATCAACGCTTCTATAACCTCACCGTGTCATCGGCCGGTAGAAACGACAATTGCACCTAGAGCTGTCTCGTAATGCAAGTTGACCGGGAATTGATCAAAGTCGTACATACCGCCATCGTTCGTTGTAAGCTTACCGTGAACAGATCGCAGTGCATGGTCACAATACAATCGGCATCTACATTCTAAATCCCATTTGATACGAAGCATGCGATCATTCATTAACAATAAATAATAAGCACCATTCTGGTGGCATTTTTAGTGTTCTGCAGGTAAATATTAATAATTTAACCAACTGTAAGGCGTCTTTCAGACTTGTTTGCGGTCATGTGACACAGATCCGCCACTTGTGGACATTCCACCGCAACAAGCAATCGAGGGTACGGAGGGCGCCAGCATTTCCTTGAACTGTGTTGTCAGTGGCAATCCTGAATCGTCCATCCAATGGATTTTCAAGGTTTGAACCAACAGCCCAACAATATTGTACACTGTAATCAGCAAAGTGTTGAACAGGCGGACCATGGTGACACCCACACGCTGCACAGAAGATCAGCGGTTCGTACATGCAGATCGACTATTTCACTTTCACTTTGTTTTCTACCTTGGTGTGATGGTATCAGATTACTTTCACTCCCGAAGTAACGAAAACATGATCATAAAATTAATTACGTATCGAATCAATAGAAAGACCAGCGCAACTGAAATACTGTCACTAATTGCGGTCAGTGTCTGGATCTTTGTAACCTGTTCAAACAATTGCATCTCTTCACATCAAGCCGCCATCCATTCTCAGACCGCGGTACAGCGATTGTGATCCTCAGCAGCCACATATAAGCTTGCTGGGCAGATTTTTTCCGGTTACACTTCGAAATTTTTTATAATTTTTTGGTAACACTTTCACTTTCGATAACAGTCTGAAGAATGATGTATGTTGTCACAGGAGCTTCCCTGTTCCGTTTGTATCGGCTTGCCATATGCAAGCCGAGCCACCGTATCGGCTTGCCATAAGCAAGCCGAGCCAGGTTGTTCTCTTTTCCGATTCATTCAGGATTATTCTATCTTCCAGCCAGCGCATTACCATCGCGCTGAGCTGATGTTGTCATGTCACACTTATCCGAATAAAACCACTATTTTATTCCCGATTCCGATTCTCGCCGTCTGTTCCTCAATGGGAACCCGTCACGACGTAGCCGAGTGTAATATGGGGGAACGCAAGACTCTAGATGTTACTCCGTTTGCTTGAGCACACCAGCCCGCAGCGAAGAACGTTCTAGGAGCCTTTACCGTCAAATTTTCTTTTTTTCCGTTCATTCTGATCCAATTTTGTGCTCCCTGTAGCCCGTATCAACTTTTTCTCAACCGAAAACTGATCTGTTTGCCACCAGATTCACCAAGGATCTGTTAGCACCGCCAAGAACTACCACGATCCGTATCTGAATTTTTGCCACAGCTCCACCTGCTGGATTTTCCAAACTGACCAACCGCATTTGGCTAATCATTCCGTTCACCTGGTTCAGCCAATCACCGTCAACCAGTTCATCGGCGTTCAGGAACCCTGTTTGGCTTCAATTTAAGACCCACTCGTTACAGGAACCAACCAGACCGCGACGGTTACCATTCCACATCTACCGACCATCCAATGTAGGTCTCCATGATGTCGTCAGCTGATGACCATACTCTACGCCCGGATACCGACCTCCAGAGTACGCGCAGCACCCCAGAACGACAAGTAAGGGCCGTTCCGAGTCCGAATACCTGCTCGCTCCTCAATGTCGCGGCAGCGTCTGTTCACCTGGAACCCCTTCACACCAAGTCCTGGTTGTTGCGCACCTCCAAAGCGTCGTCCAGTGTAGTCAGTGCCAGTAAGGATTCCGTACTTTTCATCCGCAATTGGTTTTCCTCCGCCGTAGAATCCGTCAGCCATGCATACTCTGCCGCATCACCAACCCCCCGCGGGAAGCAGTCTGAGCCGAATCGTTCCGATCATCTCGCCCACAGCGCCGAATTGCAGATGCATAAAGCTTACATCGAAGCTGAAGTAAAAAGGCTTTCCGGTGCTATCTCGACCACCAAGAATTCCACACCCGATCAACCAATTTCCGTTCTCGACAGTCCTATGCTTCCCACCAACGCGAATTCGAGTTCAATCGCTCCAGCTGGAACCACTCCGAATCCGCCAGCTGTCATCCGTTTTCCAGGCCCAGCCGAAAACCGCGAACGCGAGTCTCTCAAAACCAGTCAACTTGTGCCTATCCAACGCGACAGTACCAGAACCGATGCCGCTGACGTGCCCGTCCCGCAGGCTCCGTCTGCACGAGCAGCGCCTGTTTGCGCCCAAGCGCCCAGGGACACACCTGGCAACAGCGTTTTGGTCGGTACCGCCGGACGAGTCCAACTAACTCCCGCAGAGAGCGATTCCGTTCCGGTCCCAAGCACGCCTGAAACCGCAATCAGTATCACCTTCCATCCTTCCACCATGGATACAGCCGCGCCGAATTTTGTTTCCGAAAGCTCTCCGCATGTTCTACACACTGAGGGAAAACTTCCATTCACTGCCACCACAGTTTCTACAGCTTTCCGTGGTGTGTTCTCTTCCATGACCAACACCGCCAGTAAGACACTCTCCGCCATGCTGCCAGCCGCCCGCGTCAAGCAGCCAGACCCAAATCGTTTCATTTACGATGCCGATAAGGACGCCTATATCGCCAAGATGGAGACGTACACCGCACGTCTGGTTGCGGAAAACGAAAGATTGTCCGCTGTCGTATTGGGGAATTTGTCAGTCAGCACTTCAGCCACGAAGCTGTCCATACATTTGCCGAATATTCCCGAACCCGTACCGACTAATTCCACTTCCGTGCCGAAGATTCCAGAGCACGATTCAAGTGTCCAAAGCATTCCTTCACGCTTACAGTCCCGCATGGGCGTTGTCGGCGTGGACAAGCTGGCTAACATGCCGAAGATGTTAACTACACAAGACCGCCAATCCGAAACCGACCATGATCCTCCGGAACCGCCACTACATCCAGACCGCCACCGTGGCCGGCCGCGTGGGCGCAAGAAAATTCGTTAGTAGCTACCGAATCCCTTCTCCGAATGCTCCACTTTCTTTCCATATCATTCTACGCAATTTCACTATTTTAATACCATTTTCTCTGTCGCTTCGCCATCCGATCCTATGTTTTCCAGCGTAACTCACTCTTGTGCCTGTACCGGGGTTCACACATTCAGGGACGAATGTGCCCCGCATCTCCACCATGTCACAGGAGCTTCCCTGTTCCGTTTGTATCGGCTTGCCATATGCAAGCCGAGCCACCGTATCGGCTTGCCATAAGCAAGCCGAGCCAGGTTGTTCTCTTTTCCGATTCATTCAGGATTATTCTATCTTCCAGCCAGCGCATTACCATCGCGCTGAGCTGATGTTGTCATGTCACACTTATCCGAATAAAACCACTATTTTATTCCCGATTCCGATTCTCGCCGTCTGTTCCTCAATGGGAACCCGTCACGACGTAGCCGAGTGTAATAATGTTATGCGGTTTACGCATGTAGCCAGTTAGACTGTTTCTAAGTTTGGTCAGAACTTGAATACTTTAAAGAATCCAGTTTTAATTTGATCAAACAAGGCCAAATTTGGCAAAGAATGCACTAGGCTTGAGATAGTGAAAATTTCCTTCACAATGTACAGACTTGCGTAACTGCAAAGAGTGTATCATAGCAGAACATCGAGCTGGTTCCTGTAATGCCCTGTACGATTCCGCGCAGTTTCTGTAGTAGTTGTACAGGAATAAGCATCTCAGTTGATTCGGTAACCGGTAGCTGTGCAAACTGAAGTTGCATCAGGCACAGATGTTCTCGTCGGCATTTAACAACGGCTGACTCATACAATAGAGTGCACGTACATGCCATGGCGCGAAAATGCGGACTTTGTCATAGACCTTTCCAGTTGCAGTCTGCCGGTTTTCTAGCTCATCTTAAGTAACGGAAAAGGTCTCGCATGTTTGTTGTCGCGGTCTACATTGGAAGCCAAAAATTTAAATTGCTAGACCGCTTTTAGCCTAGCGGTACAGCGTGCTACTGTCGATTAGATCGCCAGACGTGTGATAGCAGAAAAATCGTTCAAGAAACTGCACTGATTGTGATCGAAGGTGCAGGTTTCCCATAGCAATCGACATCCCGCCAAATTCGTAATACAGGTTTACATGAACATGAAATGGTTTAAAAATATTGTTATACGCATTACCTCTAGAATAACTTGTTGTTGTCAATAAACGTGCCCTAAGAAACAGCAAAAACTTCCACATCCAAAATCGTTATCACATCAGAATTTCGTGGCACTTGAAAAAGGGTTGAAGAAGCTTTGCCTTTCCATAGTGTTTCGTTTTTCTCATGCCCGAGACTTCTTCGCTCGATTTAAAGTCATAACCCATGTGAACAAAAATGTTAGATGATTAATCTCAGGCAGGCTGAAACAGGCTTGCAATGGTAATGCAACCAACAAAATTTAATGCCTTGGACATGACAGTCGGCTGTCTCATAAACAAGGTATTATATATTGTGTTTAACAAACTACAAAGTGACCATGGTGCAAAAAATCCGAACTTCGCCCTCCAAGAATTTTCAATGGCAGTTTACCATTTTCTTCCTTTGCTGTACATACCGTATAAGCAAAGAAAACGTGCAGTCGCGACAGTTAATTATTCATAACATGCCTGCGTGCTCCGTGTCAGGGAAACTCGGTTTTCTATTGATTTTATCACGAAATGTATGGTACGCTATCAGTAGCAAATCGTTCATAAGATTCCATCGATTGTTATCGAGAATGCAGTTTTCCACACCAGCCGACATGGAAATATCTTCAAAAACAGCAGGTTCGGGGCAGAAGAAAGGCTAGGGCAGAGTATTATTTAACGGCAACGAAAGCGCTATAAGGTGTACATTATTCGTTGCGGTAATTTCTGCACTACCAGAGTGTCTAGACATGGCCAAAAGAGCAAGTTTCGCGATATTACTCGTGTCTTTCGGCTTTTGTGTTGTTACTACAGTCCATACAGGTAAGGGCAGTCGTCAGCTGAATCTTCTATCGCTTAAAAAGAAGTTGATGAATACTTTCTCGAACTGTCGTGCTCGTTACAGGCTCCTTTACTATGGTAGATCAAACCGTGCCGGTTTTAGTATATACTGTACAATAGTTTACTGCGTCTAAGAAATGACTACCATACGTTACAAATATTTCTTCAGAAGCTTTAGGTATAACGGCTTAATGTTTGACAGTACCTTTTCATCCATTTTCGCTTTGCAGAAGTGAACCACGAAAGAAACGCAAGTGCTACCAAACTCAATCCAGAAGTGGCGGAAGGAGAGGACAATGGGACATTGCACAACCGGCGCGTATACTAACCACAGGGCAGCACTTTACCGTTCTTGCCGGGGAAGAAATAGTGTTTCCTTGCGAGATCGAAAATGCCAACAGCACAGTCGTCATGTGGATGAAGGAGACGATGATGTTAACGAACGGCAACCGCAAAACCTCCCGGAGTCGCAACTTGGCACTTGATGTCTCGTCGGATCAACGCTTCTACAACCTCGTCCTATCCCCGGCCGGTAAAAACGACAACGGCAGCTACAGTTGTCTTGTATTGCAGACTGACCGAGAATGGATCAAAGTCGTGCACACCGTTGTCGTTAACTGTAAGCATTAAATGTAACCATTCTGGTTTTAAGTGATCACTACAAACATGGGAAGTTTTGGCAAAACATCCAGATTTTGTCTTCAAAGTCGTGTAACCTTAGAGCCGGATAACCTATAAATAATAACATGCTGTTTAATTAGTATGGCATCACACAGCACTTCTAGCGGTAAATGTTATTCCGGTAATTACTATGGCAGTTCAATTGACGTCTTCTTAAGCTTTTCTGCGTCACTGTACCACAGATCCGCCAGTTGTGGAACTGCGATCGGAACAATTAAGCGAGGTTGCGAATGGCGATAGCTTCACCTTGAACTGTATTGTCAGTGGCAATCCTAAGCCTTTCATCCCTTGGCTCTTCAAGGTTTGAACCCAGAGCCCATCATTATTGTTTAATCTGCAAGTGTTGACAGGCGGATAACGGCGACACTCGCACAATGCCCGAAATTGGCGGCCTGCAGATCGTCAATTTTGCTCCCTCTAACGTCGGTGAATACAGCTGCGTGGCGAACAACGGCATCGGCGACCGCGTCGAATCACAACCAATACGGGTGGACATGGCGCGTAAGTCAGACTAATTCCTTATTGTTATCATACCTAAATAACTGGGCAACCGTCCAGCGAACGTTGTTTTACGCTTACGATTAAGACAACCGCTGAACTCGACCTAATCTTACGCGCTTTGGTAATTGTCATAATCGGGGACAAACCCGATGGAGGGCCAGGACTAGGGTGAAAGCTGGGCGAGAACATAGTTGTTCGATTGCAGTATTTTTTCAGCAACTACCAATGGAGTTATCCTTGTGGCGCAGCCAGAAAGCGATGGGGAAACCTGGTTCAAATACCTTCGATTTAACAGGGCAATCGAGGAGGACGGACGATACTCACTAATTGCTACCCACTTCTTTCTTGCAAGGGATATTGTTAGGGCCTGGGCCGTCGATTGTTGGGAACGGCACATTTACTGGGCAAATGAGCATACTATTAAAAAGACCCCCGTCGACGGGAAGTCATATTCAACTATCGTTGATGGGAAAGATGTACAGCAAAACGGTAGATAGATCCTTCCTGCATTCTTCCTTCGAAAAGACATTAAAGGCATAGCATCTTGCAGTTAACGCGACTGCAATGACCATCGATCCCGTTAGTCGCAGCTTGTTTTGGACCGACAGCAAAAATATATTTGTGACCAATTTGTCTGACGTCGATGCGGGGTATAAATCCGTCGTTGACAGCCATAACATGGATATTCGTGCCATCGCGGTCCACTCTCATCTGCAGTGCGTAAATGAACGTATGCTTGCTAAAGTAGTTTCGAAATGCCTTGATCCAGTTTACCATGTGAAGGTCACTCTTCTGGATAAACCAAAATGCAATTGAGACAGCGCATTTTAATGGTAGTGGGCGTCGAATGTTGGCCAACATTGGGTTTCAACGGCATCATGCTTTAGCTGTAGACGAGGACAATAACGAATTATGCTGGATCAGTTCTCTGGTTAGTGGTTACGTTATGCATTTTCCATAATTCCGTAAGCAAAGCTACTTATTCTTGTCATATTGTCCAGAAGGTGGAATGTGTTTCAATCAATGATGGTGAGCGGCGACAACTAACTGGGACACTGTCGGATCCTACAAGCATAGCACTGTATCATAACACGTTGTAAGTAATGGATGGTAAAGATGAAGGGAACAGGTCAGTAGTTACGTACTGTTTTCTTACTTGTGAGGCTACTGGCGTGGCATGATATTTTGCTGTTTTTCTAGTAAATATGTCGTCAAAAAGGGGAGAAACGGATGTGGCTCCGTCAGTTGTACGTTAACAACCTTTGCACTAGTCCGCGGAGTGGAGCCGCGCGGTATTCTTGCTCTTCCTGACTCGTGTTCCGCATGTACGTCAATTTAATATTCTGTGCGTAAAAAAATATGACTTAATAAACAAATAAAAAAAAGATATGGCCTTTTTCCTGTGATTTTGAATTTTTTACGGTGCTAATTGGTTACGCGTGCGTACCCCAATAAACAAAAAACTGGCCGTAATTGTACGTACGTTGCAGTTGTCAGATCGGTAAAATCTCTATATTTGGCTTGCGTGCCCTGCCTCTGCACATCGGCAACAAAAACAGATGCGGAGAGTGTAGAAAGTTTAAATTTGCCCTTCTGTTGTTGGCCAATTACATTGCAGGTGAAATAGTGAATACATAAAATAATTGCTGGTTTTAGTTTCTGCAAAATCGAGTACCGTTGAGACCACGGCGTTGAACCTTACCAAACTGCGTGGGCAGAGCGTGGTGCTGCCCTGTAAAATTCACAGCCCTGGTAGCGGAATAGTCGTTTGGTCTAAGGGCAGCCAAGTACTGTATAACGGCACTGCCAAAATTACTATCCGGCCGGATATCCAGCTGATTGTCACTCGCAACCGACGCTTCCACAATCTGGTCATCGGCCAACTACGCATCGACGATCAGAGCACATACACTTGTCAAATCATGCAGGCGCCTTCGGATAACGTCACGCATACAGTTGTCGTCAATTGTAAGTCAGAGCTTTATTGTTACCGTAACATAATCTTTAGAAATTATTTTTCCCGTTGAGCAGATCCTCCGATCGTTGATCTGCACCCGCTTACATTAACCACAGACGCTGCAGCAAGAAGTAACGTTTCTTTCACTTGCATCGTGGAAGGCCAGCCGAAACCGATCATCGATTGGCAGTTTACGGTAATGTCTTTTTGTAGAATAAGGA
>JAQGAU010002946.1:0-14230 GCA_034698045.1 Paramacrobiotus richtersi
CTGGTACTTGCGGATCACTTCATTCAGGAATCGCTGGTAGGCGGCCTTGTTGTCGTCGGTTGGCTGGAGAGCTGGATGGATATCGAAACCGCAGTCGTAGCCCATTTTCCTTTGTCAAAATTGACTCAAGAATGATAATAATCTTCCAAAAATGTGTCACCAAAACTGACGCGAAACTTTGTTTAATTCGGAAAATGCGCAAAGAAACTGTCGAAAAGAAGGGAATGTGTGTGCAGTACTTCTACAGACTGTAAATGCACAACAATGAAAAGGGCAACGGACGCTGCGTTTGTGTGCATGGTGAAGACCGTCAAGTACAACCGTACAAGCTGACCAGTTGTACGTCTTGCTGTATGATTTTTACTAGTCCGTCCAATCAACGATTGTAAGTCGTGGTTGATGTGATCAAGCAGTGCTCTGTATGTCATTGTATAATCACCGGTATGTACAGGTAACAGGTAATAGAACTGGAGATTGTATTACTGGTTCATTCGTTGCGTTGAAATTTTAGTGAGCGACAACACAGAACAATCCGCGGCTAAACTACAACAGATTACGGAAAGCTTTCACTAGAAACAATGTTTTATTTGCTGTCAATACCGTCACATTTTTAACTATAATACACAGCTGTTCCAAAATATAGCACAAAAAATAGGTGCATAAGCCATAAAGCGTTCTGTTTCGTATGCTTGGCTTCGCTAGCATATTGTTAAATGCATCAAGTCATATGTTATTGATAATGCAACGTGGTTTTTTAAAGAACCAAGCTAACATAATTATTATGCAGAACGATTCCTTTTTCGGGCATTTACTATGCTGCCGGCTTCGCGCCACCGGGTCCGGCCTTCATTTTGCACTTGCCCTCTCCGGTGCTGCTCATGGACTGACTAACGTCGCATAGATCGACGCAACAGGGCATGTTCGGGCCACATGGTTGGCCAGGCTGATCTTCGCACGTCTTTTTGGCTTCCGATGGGAATATCTGGTAAATCAAACCCCATTAGAAGATTGTGTTAATACAGTTAAAGATGGTGTCACATTTGACAACTCCAAACTTGTAACACAAAAACGCGATACCATAAAACGAGACCGCAACGAAAAAGCTGCATATCACTAAAATATATCTCAGGTAACAAGTTAACACTTGTAGTAAAACATCATTCTTCAGATGATATGCGCAGTTTATAAGCGCACAATGCCGTGGACAGGAAGCTCTTAATGTACTAGTAACAGTCTTTAATGTAGTTTTATTGACGATAAAAGGTCACAAACTTACCAGGGCACACAGCACCAGGAACAGAGCTAGAAAAACCCGTAGTAAATTCATAGTGGAATTATTTTGAAGAATATAACTTGGACAAAACAGTCGAATGACTTGTATCTTTGGAAATGCTGTTGATTTTATACCTGTCGATTGTGCTGAATAATAGCTAATCTCGAAGTTGGAAAACCCCGACGATATTTATCGCGTTGGTTGTTTTGTGTTTACTCAACGGTGGAGAAGGGAAGTGGACTTGATCCGCTCATCTGATAGTCGTGCGATCGGTTATATCACCAGTTGGCGCGGTTGTTGACAAGCAATGATAATTGCGTTAGCATCGACCGACAAGGATTAGCATCTGCCTCATTGCAACTGGCTCGCTGTGAACTCGCAGTTCGCATTTGGCAACCGATTTTGTTTTGAAATGGCTGTACAACTGCCGCTCATCAACCTATATCCAGCGTGAAAACAACTAGTGATCAGATTTGGGGATCTTCCCGCGTACAGTTCAACCGGTCAGAACGATAAGCGGTCAACATGTTCCGAAAATGCAGTTGTATTACTGTACGTGCATGTACTCCCCTCATCCGTGTGTTATCTCGTTGGGAGCGTTGTTCCTGTGCGCATTATTTCGAATAATACCAGCTGATGACTTCTATCCGGATTATAGACTAAAAGTGGGATCAAAGAACTTTAATTTATTTGTCGTCAGACCGTCAACGCTTTGCAAACTACTACCGTGTTAGCACCGGAAAGAGAAAAATAATGCCATGACAGTATGATCGTGGTTCTATTTCTGGAATTAGCATTGAATTAATGCATAATAAGTATGAACTTAATACTTACTGTACTGTGAGCAAATAATCTCTGATCGCCTATGAAATTAATAGCAGATGCATTGGAATATCAAGGAGACCGGCTCTTTGATTGTTATTGAGAGCGACAAGACAACGCGAAAGAGTTCATGGAACCAGCTCACACACATCTTTTATTACACAGTTATCTGCAGCCAACATACCACGACTTCAGCCAGTAACAAATCGAAACGTACAACATACCCGCCGATACAGCGGCACTTAGATCATGTGTTACAACCTGCGCAGCAGTTAAAAGCATCAAAGTAAGAGCGTTGGATTTCAGGATGGAAGGTATCTTTCGTCGGATTCATCTGTTACTTGGGCTTTCCCTTGGGCGCCGTCTTGCCACCTCCGGGTCCCTTCTTCAGCTTGCACTTGCCCTCTCCCTTGGAGCTGACGGATCCACTAAAATCGCACAGATCAAAGCAGCAGGGCATCTTGGGGCCGCATGGTTTCCCGGGCTGGTCTTCGCAGGTCTTTTTCGCTTCCGAGGGGAGCACCTACAAAAACCGATCAAAGTTAAAGGACTGTGTCATTTTACGGCTATGCGACGGTTTCTCGTTGGACACAAATTAAAATCTGTAGTACAATACAGTCTTTAGGAAAAACGGCAATTTCTTGCACAAAAAACTGGATATATAAGAAGTTCTTGAACTAAATTATTGTATCATATTCATCTAACAGTAAGCTAACGAGTAAAAACGCAGAAAACGATTGATACCAGAATTGTCCGAAAGGTCACAAACTTACCACAACGCACAGGACCAGGATCACCGCAAGGCATACACGTAGCAGATTCATGGCGAAGTTATACTGTACTATACTAAAGAAAATTTTAATTTGGCACACTATCGATAGAGATTTTGCGGAAAATGAACTGACGGATCATTTTCACGGCGGTGGGTTTTTATACCTTATAACCGGACTTTGGGCAGTGAGGAGTTTCAGCGTTGAATAATCGTATATCCGGGAATACTGCGGATTGATCGTTATTGCTTTGGTTATTCGTTGTGCTTGGTAAACCGTGAGACCGTGATTGCACATGCACAAATTCAGAGAAGTTAGGTAAAAAAAGGTTACGGCACTCAAGAAGATGTTCCTGTACATCCGCTTCAAATTACTCGGTCACCACGTACGCTACGAGGACGCAAAGATCTTGAATTGATGGAGAGAAGTATACGGTCAGGGTGATGCTTTTATTGTTGGTTATTCCTAAAACAATTCTACATGTAATTCGAAAATGTCCGTTGCGTTCCTTGTGGCAAGTTCAAATTCAAAGTTTAAATTTTTCCGACATGGTACTTGTTGATTTATTTATTACTCATGGAGAATTTGAGCGACATCTCCGAATCACGTTAATGAACACAATTAGCAGGCATATAAACAGTTATGTGTAATAGTTTATAAATTAATCATAAATATTAGAATAATAAATAAAAATTAGTAAATAAAACAAATACGATAAAAAAATTGGGGGATTTTTTGATCAGTTTTTAGCTACTCTTGTTTGACACTTTGCCGAAACATGCAAAATGTTGGCGCTGTATAAACTGCACCGCGAAAAACACCTAGCTACGTAGCTGTTGGTTATTACGCGCTGATTGATTGCGCGTCATTTTTCATATAACTTTTTTCCGGGAAAACTTTTTTCTGGTCATTGTTAATTGTTAGGCGGAAAAATGACTGTGTTCTGAACATCGTTTTCTGGACTTTGGCGCACATTTTGCTCATCTACGGCGCTTTTCTCCATACTTTTTTTGCCAAACGAGGTTTTGTTGTAATTTAGTTAACGGGTGGCGCTCAAATTTCGTAACAAACTTCCGTGCACAATATCTCCCGAACCACTTATCGCTCGCAATCGTTCATTTTGAAGAGCAGTTCATTCTCTTGAAAGTTAGTGGTACACCAATTCGAAGTAATCTAAAAGGTCACGCGAAACTCAGCGCTAACGGAAGCTTGTGATTATTTTGCGTGTCCCCTGCCGAGAAGACGAAAGGTCATGGGGCTCCGTGACCGTTTGCAGAATTTGGCTTGGGCTTTTATGTCATTAGGACGACCAAATGTTCGTGTTTCGTTAGAGATATAAATAACAGACAAGCTACCTACCGGGCACTTATAAATAAACCAGAACTTTTGGCACAATTTCCTAAAATGATTATTTTTATTATTTGATAAATTATCTGTCAACGGGGGAAATAATACTGCTTTTGGAAGGGCAATGTAAAAAGGGTTTATTCGCTTATTTTGAACATATGGTGTCATATAGCATACGAGAAATATGAAATAGCTCGGGATGTTGACAACCGAGGAGAAATCTGTGCGGTCAACAGTCGCGGATGGGTTCGTCATAAGAATTCCAAACCGGTTGAGGAGAGATTATCAAAAAATCCAGATTGGCATTTTATCGCGACACGCGTTTTTGCATACGGTGCGATAGAGGAACGAATGCTCTTTCGAAATGTACCGCATTTAAAAATTTACCCTCGGTCCTGGATGTTTCACGGACAAATAATCCAAAAAAGAAACTTTTTTAATTCGTCCTCGGGACATGATTTAGTTTTGGTAGATTTCAGTATAAATTGTTACCATGTATCCTTCGCATTTCTAAACAAACTTTGTGTGGTGAAAATATAGCAGGGTAGTTTGTTACAAAAAAGCGTTTGAACTATGGTAGCCGTACGTCGCGGGCGGGAGCTATAGAACTTCGCGCAGAGTAACAAAAAATTGGCGCCACCCGTTAGCCCAGAACATTGAATAGCAATCATTTTACCGGCGCATTTTTGAAGGCATAAACACTTTTCCCTCTAGTCTTTCTTTCATTTGAATAAAATTTCCTATTATCATTTTCGAAATATTCGCGTTATTGTATTTTATGCAGCGCTGTTCGGTAATTTGTAACGGATGCTGTAGTTTTTGTGTTGAAAATGTTTGTGTGCATAAATCACAATCGCATTCCTTGTTGTAAGTGCACATAATTATGATGGTAGAAACTGTGCAAGATTGTAGTGTAATGGCTAAAGATGGATGAGTGAACGGAGTGTGAACAGCGACCGCCTCTCAGACGGCAGTAGTATGCCTGTTGAGCCAGTTGAGGTGTAGGCAAAAACCCAATAACTGATTTCCATCATTAAATTTCCATTTTTTCCTTCCTTGGGTTTGTGGCTCACATTACCCCAGGTCTGCTCCACCATTTTGTGACTTTTTTTGTAAAAAAATGGACGCCGTGGTTCATCCTTGTGTAACCTGCGATGTATGCGACGCCAAAGTCTCCGGCACACGTTTCAAGTGTCTGATGTGCGATGATTTTGATCTGTGTGGAAAATGCATGGCCGACGGACAACATTCCCAGCATGATTTCCTAGCCATTCGCAAGCCTCATATCAAAGACTGGGTTGTAAGCAGCTGTCTCCTTCATATATTCACGAGCATTTCTTTCATCTGCTGCGAGAAAAGCAACCCTAAACGCTTTAAAATAAATCATTAAAATACCAAAATTAGTGTAAAAATTATTAATAAAATTAATTGTAAAACTCTGTGTCTTGATGTTTTGCAGATTCGCAAGATCCGAAAGCACTACGCTGATGGACTAGAAGAGTCCAAAGATCCGGAATATGTGGAGGATGAGAAAGAAGAGATAAAACCTGACGAGGAAAAGAATTAGCCGTGAAATGCGGAGTTTTTCCATAGATTCCAGTCTTTTTATCTCGTTAATTCGCCAGTTTTTTGTTTATTTACCGCTTAATCAATCTCCTGTTTGTATTTGCATGTGTTTATGATTTTAATGCGTGGTGATTAATCTCCAGTAAAATTGGGAAGCGACAGAATTATTATTCCTGTTGCGCAAAAAAGATATTTTCTTGGGTGTTTATTTTGGTCGCAGTGTGCGACCGCACGGGATGTTGCTCTGAGTTCGACCCAGCCCCGAGTCGATCATCCGAACAAAGGGAAATTTTGACCTGCTTGTAATCTTCGGCTCACTACCCCCAGTTGCTGCTGCAATTTAGTTTTTTTAATTGAATTTTTGATCTGTGTTCAGATTTCCACGCACTGATTACAAAGTTTTGTTTAGAAAACCAACTGTATATTATATTCTTGATCTTTGCATCAAATTATCGCTGGATTATTTTGACAATGTCCGCACTACGGAATCGCGGTCGTTTCGCCACAAATTCCCAATGGAACGAACCGCAGCCGTACAGCATCACGAAATATGTCGACGAGGTACTCATGGGTTCTTGGTTTCGTTTCTCTTCGCAGAAGCACGAAGAAGCGTTCGTACTTCGATTTTATCATTCTGACGTCTGTGTTTTTCCTGTAGCTTCTGTATGCGCATCCCAAAATGGACGGAAACGAGTTCGCGGTAAGCAAACACTTCATCGCAGTTTAGCACGTGAAAAATTAAGAAAAAAATTCTAATTTTTTTCTGTTCTCGTTATCTATTTGACGATAGTGAATAGTTTGAACATTATACATTAGTAGATTACTTCCTTTAAATTTTCGCAGCATTTTCACGGAAATATTTCCATTTTGATATTTTTTGTTGAATTTTCGGGAATATTTTAATGGTTGTTTTTACAGGCGTTGATCAGTTTAATGGACGATCACGCGGACCATTTGTTGGACACTTCGCTTGGGGAAGCCGAAGTAGAGAACTCTCCGGAACCCACTGAACTGTACAATCTCAACGCCCTGGGCAAGCAGTACATGAATATGGTGTCGTGCCACTTGAAAGTGCTCTTCCATCTCGCCCGCCAGGATCAGCAGACCGCCTTCAACTACCAAGAAGAAATGGCCAAGTAAGGCTTGATTTCATCGTAATAAAATTATAAAGCGTTTGAATTTGTGTTACCACTTGCGAAACGTATTCTTCTGATGGGTTTTAGCAATTAAACGGCAATTATAAAAAATCATGTATTTGTTGTTATTTTGTTAAATTATTGATTACGTTATTTAAGTAGCAAATACAAACTTTGGTGAAATTACCTGGTTTAAATAATTTTTATCTGAATTAAACGGCAATTAAAAAAAGCAAATAATGTTTTGTTACTTCGTCAAATTAATAACGAATATAAAAATAATGTGTTAATTGATAGCAAACATGAACTTTGGTTATTTCTTGATTCAAATAATTTTTATCTGAATTAATTCTAGTTTTTGATATTTTTTTAGACAAACTACAATAAACTATATGATTTTCCTGTGGTTTTTTTGGGAAAACTTGCCATTTCTTATTGTTTATCGAAACTTACAGCGAACCGGTGAAACAGGGGATTGTGTAAAGCATTTACATTTGATACTGCGAAATGAGGGTTTTGTATATTTTTTGTAGGTATTTTGGTACGTGTAATGTGAGATAAACAGTTGTAAAATGTTTTGCAAACTGTGCATGCAGCCTTCATGGCCGTATCATGTGCAGTAGAGCGAGAACCGTAGAATAATGGCTTATAACGTGACGTCGTATTCCTGGTATCGGTTAAGCTGTTGGCATAAATTACATTGACAAGAATGGTTAACTTGCACCTTTTTCGTACTTAGTATTGTTGTTTTTGTCCATTTGAAGAATTATTGCCGGCGCTTTACCGAAACTACCCAGTGAGGATGTCCCCTGGTACCTGCCGGTGATCAACACGGTCACACGGGATTTGACCTCGCTAGCGTTAAAGGTGAGAAAAACAGGAAGAATATCGTGCGCTTGTTGCTGTTTACACATCGTTTATTATTTGCATGGAAAGGATTATTTGTTTCTGCATTTTTGCATGTTTTAATGAGTGATTTTGTCAACAGGAAGATTTTATAACGAATTAACGGTGTTTTATCCGGGAACTGTGATTACAGTGCGACCAGCTGGCGCCCACCGGCGACGGACAGCCTTCCAGCATTGATCGGGCCTTCAACATGATTCAGACCGTTGTCCGGACCTGTGCGGCCGAAAAGTAAGTTCCTGCTGCGGGGAGTGCATTTTCTAAAGCGCCTAAGGGATTTATTTATTTTTATTAGCATATTAATATTTTTGATCTCTGAATCTGTTATTTGTTTTTCGGACCTTGTAGTGGATTTCATAAAACTCTGGCAGATTTTTAGGTTTTGTTTTTGAGTGATTAATAGTTGATTTTATCGTGAATTATTCGTAATTATTACGTTTAAATTTTAATATCAGTTTCGTTATTTATTAATTTTGCTGTTAATTTATTCAGTATTTTATTCTACATAATAATTATTTTCATGACTGGTTGTTCAGTAAGTTGTTGTGTCAAGAATTGTTAATGATTATCGATTTTATTAATTAAGATTGTTATTTTTAGAGGCGTAGTGGAGGAGCTATCCAAGAAGCGCGCATTGGTTCCACTGGTCAATCAGCTGTTTCGGTTGTGTTTTCGGGTAAGCTGCTACAATTTGTGAAATTTGTCAGGATTGTTTTTCGCATCCGGCGGAGTAATAGATCCTACAGCGTATAAATGCCAAAACTGATCCATATCTGAATAACGTCGTATCCTGTGTATATTTCTGACATGTTTAGGGATGCGATAAGTCGTAGAACAATGGCATTCATCCACTATAAACAGCAGAGTCGAACTGCATGTGGGCTGTGACTACACAACTTGTGCCGCGGTTTGGCGGTATTCAACCGAGTAGCTCATCTGTTAAACCCGAAAAATAAATTTTTTGCAAAAGTTTTCTGCGTTACTCTAAAATACCCAAAAAATCGTGTTCTCATAGATGTTAAATACTATGTAAGTGCACTCGCTGTTAGCGGGCACTGGTGGACCGAAGCGAACAGAAAGCCTTCACAGTTAATAGAACTAATCTTAATGCTTGGCCTTTGTGGCAAAAAATAAATTTTTTGCAAAAGTTTTCTGCGTTACTCTAAAATACCCAAAAAATCGTGTTCTCAGAGATGTTAAATATGAAATATTGTTAAAAATATGTGTGTATGAAAAGCGGTATTTTCTACATACTATCCATCATCTAATTATCAGTGGAAAATTTATCAATTTTTTATTTACTCATGTGCTGATTATTGTGGATAATTAAAATATTTTTCGTATTATAGACCGGACGTGCAAATTTATGTAAACCTCTGGTGCGCACCATCGAGAATCTCAAAGTCCTGGAACGCTGTCCGGCATCGCAAGTCGTGACGTATTATTATTTTGCCGGCAAATTGGCCGTGATTGAGGGGGATTATGTGTTGGCGGAGGAGAAGCTGAGTATGGCGTATCAGCGGTGTTCCCGACAATTTTCCAGTAATATCAAATCCATTCTGCGGTTGCTGGTTCCTCTGCGATTACGCTTGGTAAGAAACAAAGTCGTAAAATGTGTTAGTCAACGGTTTATGCAGAGATTTTCAAGTCCTGTCTGACACATTGAAATCGTAGTACAATGGTTTGCGTTTCTTCAATTACTTGGTGCATTTTCTTACAAACGCACGCCGTCTAACAAATGTATCTTCTAATATACTTTTTTGTGCAAATATTTTTTTGTTTGTTTCAAATTAAATGGTAGATAATGTTTGTATAAAGGAGATTCAGAAAAAGAAAAATTCCTTTTTAACCTGAAATTCTCTTTTGAAATTTTACTTAATTATATTTTCTGCGGAATTTGTAGTTAGTTCTATTCATTAAACACAAGAACGGCTTTATTTATCTTAAAGATGTGGGTGTTAGTAAGTAAATAAATTTTTTTAAATCCGCTGTATGAAATTTTTTTATTAAATTTAGACTAATTAAATTTTCAGTTTTTCTTTTTAATTTGTTTAGCAATTAGTTCTACTCGTTAAACACAAGAATGCTTTAGTTTTTATTGAAAAAGATACGTAGTTGTAATTAATTAATTTTTCGGTTGATTTTCACTTAATACTATGTTGTAAACTGGGTCATACGTTGCCGCATTGCTGCCTGATGAAAAACTTCCTGTTTTGGTCATTCCTGCAGGATGTACGGCCGTCCGGGGAGTTGTTACGGAAATACGGATTATCACAGTTTGCCGGTGTCGTCCAGGGCCTCCAGCGAGCCGATATCAGTTTATTCCAGAGAGCGCGCGATGACAATGAACGGGATTATATTCGCTGGAGTATCTTTTACCTGATTGATAATCTGCGGCTGATTATGTTCCGACATGTCTTCCGCAAACTGTAAGTCAATTGGCGGTAAAATGTACTTACGTGTTCATTCAGTCTTTTCAACCCTTATTTATTTGTTAATTTTTATATTTAGTAATACTATTTATTATTCAAATTTGTTAACTTTGGTGTTTATTTTAATATTTATATTAGGGTCATTTTGTTGGTTTGTTAGTTACAATTACTGTTTATTTGTTATTAATCTTTACTTGCTGTTAATAATGTTTTTTTATTGTTGTTTGCTATTCACTATTCATATTTTTTATTTTGTTGGCCTTCGCTATACTTCGCCCATTTGCTGTGAAAGGAGTCGTAGTGTAGTGGCTGGTTGCCTCTGTGTTTCCTTCGTTACGCCATAAATTCGTCAAAGTTTTAAATAATTCACAATCCAGTCTTTTTCCTAACTAATTTGTCCTTGGTGGATATCGCATGACCAGTGCCCAAGTTTTTTGGGTTTTCTACTAGAAAACAAGTTTTAATAGTTCTTGGGGAATTTTATCGATATTTTTCAAAAATTTTGCAGAAGTTTTCTTGGTTTGACTGCCAATCAGGTTGCGCTGCTAGAAACTCTTTATAACGGAACATCAGAATATCAAGAAGAACAACCACTGTAACAGGTGGAATTAGAAAGAAAAAATTAAAAAAATTAAGTAAAAAAATGGAACCGGAAATGCAGTATAAAAATGAGAATATCTAAAAATGAGAATAATAAAACAAATAATATAAAAAAAAAATAATAAGAGTAAAAATGAAAATATTGCAGGTGTAAAGTGCAGAAAGCGCACATTATCGCCATTTCCGATGTGACGGTGGCGTTGCGGGTGGCGGGCTACCGGACACCGGTCAGTGTCAATGAGGCGGAGCGGGATGCGTTAGGCCAGATGCCAACGGATGCCGATGCCGAATGCCTCGTGGTCAACCTTATTGGCGAGGTATGCTTGTATAATTATCAAACAGTTTTTGTCTTATTTTTATTTTTTTTATCAAGTGTTGTTTTACTGTTTTAAAAATGTTGATTAATCGTTATTATTCTCTTTATATTTACTCAGTTTTTCGTTGATTGTTGTTTATGATTTTTAATTTTTTGAATTTTTTTCATCCGAAAAAAGGGACAAAAAAGGTTCCGATCGAAATGCTCGTTAATTGTTTTCTGTACATATTTCTGGATGCATTCTAACCCTGGTGGATACCTCAAAACAGTGCCACTGTACTACGATGATCTGTGAAATATATTTTTACCAAGGCGAAAATACTGGCGTTACAGTATATTCACCTTGTTTATACTTTGGTACTGAATTAATTTTTGTTTTTTTAATGGATTTATTTCTTTACACACCTAACCAACAAAACGTGCTGAAAAATACTTGACTGAATTTATGTTTACCTGAAATTACAGTAGGATAAGAAATGCGAAATACTCGCAGTAAATTCTACAATTTTTCAAAATTAATCTAAAAAAATTGAAATTTTTGAATTTTTGATGCTGATAATTTGGTTTATTTTTTTTTTAAATAGATACTGCATTTTCTTAAGTAAAATATGTTGTTTCGTAGGAATTGGTGAAAGCATACGTTTCCTGGGCGCAGAAGAAAGTGGTCGTGTCCAAAACCGACGCATTTCCATCACTCCGCAAACTCCAACCGGCAACGACGATTTCGCGTGCACAGATCTGAATCGCGTATTTTTTTGCATTTTTTTGTACGATAATGGACATGTTTTTAATATCTGTTGTGTTGTTTTACGATTTTTATCACTTGTGTTGTCTCGCTGAGTTTACGGAAGATTTAAAACGTGTTGAAATAAATTCCACAGTTCTCCAGCCAATGGAAAAACGAATGGTCAAAATAAATAATATTGGTCAAATGCTAGAAAATACTTTCTTTACGCAAAACCTTTTAAATTACAAACCCAAATAAGAACTTCGATTTTGTCTTTTTCTCACATGGCAAATAATTTAGAAAACGTAAGATAATTAAATCTTTACACAAGAGAACCACAAAAATGATAAATCATTCTTTTAAAAGCGAAATTTTCGATAAATATTTCCTGTTTAATTTACAATTAGTTCTACACAAGAACGGCTTAATTTGTATCAAAAAGGATAGATTTTGGTAATTAATTATTAGTAAAATATATCCCAGTTAATTTCTCGTTTATGTTGTGGTGTAATTGGTAACCAGTTGTATAGTCCGTATAATGTACATTTTTACCATGTTTTTAACTTTATTTGTTTGTTGGTTTTGTCTGTTATTGATAATATTATTTATTAATAATATCGATAATATTATTATTCGCTTTTACGATAATAAATGACGGCTTGTATACCGATTTCATTCTCCTGTTTGGTACGACAAGAGAGGCGTAGTGTAATGGCTGATTATCGTATTCGTTAGCCAGCGCGCCAACGTGTTAAATATGTTATATGTACTTTAATTTCGACATTTTTCCGACATCTTGCAGAGGTTTTCTTTCGGCACAGCCACGTTATATTGAAATGTAAAAAGTGGGTGTTTAACTGCTTTTTAAATATTTCTCAATTTTTATGGAGTAGTCATACTATTAACTATTCTCTTTTTTATTCACTTTTTTTTGATTGATTATTAATTATTATTTTAGTTTACTAGTTGAGTTTGATCAAAAAAGTGCATTGTGATTTGTGATTCAACATTACATTTTCGCATTGACAAAACTAATTCTGTTTGAAAATTTCCGCCTTTTCCCCCCATCTTTTCTGCAAACTGCAAAAGCCTGTAAAAATAGGAAGAAAGGGCCATACAGTTCGACAAAAAAGATTGCGCTAAATGCTCGGCGATTGTCTTGTGTACTTATTTCTGGATGCATTGTAGGATTGGTGGATTAAGGGCACAGTGCCACTTCACTACGATGATCTATGAAATACATTTTATACTTTGGTACAGAATTTGTTTTTCATTTTATTTCATAGATATGTTTCCTTACCTACACCCAAACAAGAACGCGGTTGAAGACACTCGACAATCGACATACTTAATGTCCAGATACTCTTTAGATGGGTGGGCAAGTGTCCGAAGGCGCAGTTTCGGTCCGGTGTACTGTGTACATTATTACCCACTGACCGGTGTCCAGATGAACTTTAAAAGCGCTTATTGAGAGCGCGGAAGAAACCTTTCTAACTAGGTAAGTGCACTCGCTGTTTGCGGGCACTGGTGGACCGAAGCGAGCAGAAAGTCAAAAGGACTAATCTTTAATGGAAACTTAAAAAATGCGGTTATGTGGACGCTGGTCAGGAGTGTGTGTATGTTAGATGGCAGTAGTGTATATCCAGTGTAGATATATAGTGCATATTGCTTCGGTACGTCTATGTTATCCCTTCCGAAAACAAAAGTAACTTATGGCTGAGCTTTATCACACACCGAAGAACAGTAAAATGCTCGAAACTATTAAACCAAAAGGTCAGGCCTTATTCTAGTCGGCTATTATGTCTTTCTCTGTACGGTTGCCTTTTTGCTTTTGCTCGCTTGGAGGACCGCGAAAGGGAAGGTTGGCTCAACAGCTAGCCCGGTTGTCTACTTTTTGTTTGCGCAATAATATTATTTAGTACCGTGACCGACGGGACAGACAAAATATCCAGTTTCGTGGAATATAGAGGACGCGCGCTTAATTTTCGTGTTAATATTATTTATTTATTTATTATTATTTATTACGCAATACTGCCGGTACCGTGACCGACGGAACAGACGAAATTTCCAGTTTTGTGGAATATAGAGGACGCGCCCTCTATTTTTGTGTTTATATTATTTATTTATTCATGATTTTTAATTTATAATATTATTTAGTACCGTGACTGACGGGACAGACAGAATATCAAGTTTCGTGGAATATAGAGGACGCGCGCTCAATTTTCGTGTTAATATTATTTATTTATTTATTCTTATTTATTACGCAATACGGCCGGTGCCGTGACCGACGGGACAGACAGAATTTCCAGTTTTGTGGAATATAGAGGACGCGCCC
>JAQGAU010002947.1:0-14229 GCA_034698045.1 Paramacrobiotus richtersi
CTTTTGAAAACCGAGATATCCTCCCCAACCCAGAGACCTAACAGTGACCCGTTTTTCGCTTTGTAAAATACAATTCGTCACCACACGAATGCAAGGAAGGGTGGTTTTGAAAGCGAAAGTTTGCAGAAATCCTTTGTACATAGTTTAATAGCCATGTTTCTGCTGCGGTAGTTCGCAGTCCTTCCAAACAGTCGAGGGATTGCTTCTGGCCGACCGACTTTTGAGAACAGTAACTGTTAACCTATGACATTATTAGACGTAGTAATCATACTATGCATTAACGTTAAGAAATAAAATACAGACGTCTGTAAGTAAATAACAAACATTATTGACCGATTAACTACTAATAATATTACAAATATGATAATAATAAAAACAGTAAGCATAATATATCACTAATAATAAAACAAACCCAATAAATAATAAAAGAAAACAATCATAGTAATATATAACAAATAATAAAATAAATAGTAGTAAATAAATAAGTATAATCAATAAATATAATCAACAGATTTAATAAATTATAAACTAAATAAATAAAAACAATGATGACCGACTGACGGAATGACCCACAGACATCGAAATCCATTTGAGTTGAATATAGAGGACCTTCGCTCCGCTTCGGTCGATTATGAATGCGTGAATATTACTAAGTTGTTATTTCTGTTATCGTTCTTAATTTTGACTGATTTCTTCCGTGTGTTAATCTGTTTTCTTCGCATAGGGCCTTGCGGCATCCCAACCTGGTGCAGTTGAAGGGCGTGGTGCTGGACGGGCCGTCCGTGTACTTGTTGACCGAGTACATGGGCAAGGGGAATCTGGTGGATTTTCTGCGTTCACGGGGTCGGCAGCATGTCACCAAACGGGACCAGCTCTTCTTTTCTCGGTAATTATCCAGCCGCTTGAATATTCAATATTTAACTGACATATTATCGGCGTATTTTTGGAAAATAACGCGAATAAATACAGAAATTGTCTTCTGCGTTGATACGGAATACGAATAAATAATAAGTAAGTAAAAAGAACAAGCAGAATATTTTTTGGAAATGATTTAAATTATTTATGGAAATTATTTTCCGCAGTAATACGAATAAATAAATAAAAAGAACAACGGAGTAGTTACGTTTGAAAAGAAATAGAATTAATTATAAAAGCTTATTTTCCTTCGGTAATATGAACAAATAATTAAATAAGATGAACAATCAGGATACGTTTGGGAAAAAAAATAGAATTAAATAACAAGCAGAGTATGTTTGGAAATTAATAGATATAAATGTAAAAATTATATCGTTCGAACCAGGAGAAAATAATAGTTATTAACAAGAAGAACAAGAATACAATTGTAATATCCCATAAAAATGATTGAGCAGCTCTTGAGAGAATTCCTTGTATGCTGTGTGCGATATAAGTGGGATAATAATCCATGGAAAAAGGAGATAGTTGAGTGGATGTGGTTACAGGGACACGTGTGCGGGCATGGCGCACCTGGAGGCCAAGAAGGTGGTGCACCGGGACCTGGCGGCGCGCAACGTCCTGCTGGCGGACGACATGACGGCCAAGGTCAGTGATTTCGGACTGGCCCGCGACATCAACTTCACCACCGACGGCGGCAAGCTGCCCATTAAGTGGACGGCGCCCGAGGCCCTCAAGTACAATGTAGGTCGACTCGCAGCATTGATACATACCGTACAGTACACTGCCCATGCTGCGTTACTTCGACTGTACTTCATCACTTTTGCCGCGTTTTCCAGTAACTTTTCATGGACATTGTAACACTCCTTTCCATCACGTTTTGATTCCTCTTGTTCTCTGTACCCCCATTGTTTGTATTGAACTAGTAACTGGAAATGATGCTGAAATAATTAATTCAGAAATAAATTGAAAAAAGTTATAAATTAATAACTTGTAAGTAATTGTACATTTTTGTGGTGCGGGTCTTATCTACATGTGGAATGCGTCCGGTGTATCAGTTTTTATCGAGGCATGCGGCAACGACAGTGGGTGTTAATTGGGTGTATGATTGTAGAGATTCTCCAATAAATCGGATGTGTGGAGTTTTGGGATATTATTATGGGAGATTTATTCGTTTGGCCGGGTTCCCTATCCACGCATCCCCCTCGCTGATGTCGTTAAGGTACACCTACACTCGGTTGGTTTCGTGATACCGTACACTGGAAACAAAATTTCAAATAATAGACAGCAATTGTAACAGTGGGTGATGAGGAAATTTGTTAGCAAAATTATGGAAACTGTATTAAAATTGATTTAATCCAGTATGGAAGTTATGGATAATCGGACAATGAATCGTTACCGAATGAAAATTATCAAAGTTTAGTGTGTATTGGATATTCTGAAAATTTTGTACAGTTTGAAAATACAAACAGAGAAATGGTAAAATAAAGGAACTATGGATGATGAAAGTGATGAGTTTCGGTGTGTTGTAGCACGTGGAGAAGGGCTACCGCATGGAGGCGCCGGAGGGCTGTCCGCCCGAGATCTACGACATGATCCGTGTCGCCTGGGAACCCATCCCCGAGAACCGGCCCACATTCGCCGAGCTCCACCTGAGACTGGAAGGCCTCAAGAACTCTTACAACTGATCACGGGAGAAATGCGTTTTTATCATAGAAACGGCAGCAGATGTTTTTTATGCTTTTTTATATCTCTGTTTTGGCGAACCGCAGTTTGTACTTGGTGTGTGGTGATGTTTTATATGTGGAGAGTTGGGTTTCTCTCTTCTTTGTGTAGATTTGGATTCCTTGATTCCGCCCCGCCCCTTCGTTTGCGGCTCTTTTGACTCTGTATAGATGACCGGTTACTTGTCAGCGTTCTTCTACACCGCGCAGATTAACATGGAAATAAACTGATTAGAAGAATGTGTTGCGTGCTACGAAATCCGTATAATCCATTGTGCTGTAAAGACTGCATAGGTTCCTTGTTTATTCAATTTTTGATAGCGAGTTTAAATTTCAGTAGTAGTTCATAGCGCCAGCTATGTTACTTTACTTCGCCAATAAAAGGTTAGTTATAAAACAAATATGGTTAATTAATCAAACATCATCATATTAATAAGTCAAGAAAACGAGATTGTGGCAATAATAAAACAAATTAACTTCACACCCCAACTGCCGTATTTCGATAATGTTTCGCTGATGAAAACGGTTGCGAAATACATGCCAATTTTTTCGCAGCTTTTCCTTGGGTTTTCCGATAGAACAGACAATCGTGTCATCCACGAAGCTCTGCAGTGAGCCGAAATTTTTAATCTCCGTCATAGGCAGTAGCCCATTGATGGACAGGGGGCAGAGGATAGGACCGAAAACAGTCTCTCGGGGGCCGGTTGGGGGTCACACCAGACTGTATAGGTAGGAAACTTGAAAGATCATAACTAGTTTCGCAAAAGGATGGTCATAACAGGCAGCTGGCACAACGTTCCACTAGCAGGGTTTTAAGAAAAAGCTCGAAAGTTGAGAAACACGCCCTGCTTTATCGGCGTAAAGATACTTAGGTCAATACATTGGTAGGCGTTCCGCCGTTCCGGCAGATGAAAAGAGGGTACTAACCTACACTTTCCGGATATGATATCTGTATCTGCTTCCAACAAATCAGAAATGTTGGCTGCGTCGGATACTGTGTTTACCGTAGATATCCATGTTGGTTAAGGCGCCATTTTGCACATATACGTAGTCACATTCATTGTCTCCCTATCACTTGCAAAAACGATACAACTGCCTTAACTATACCGGTAATTAATTGCACCGTTCTTTAATACGTCGCTCGGACTCGCCCCACTTGCGCGCGCGATACGATCGTGATTGTTGCGTCAGTGGAAAGTCGGTACCAGTCCCAGAATCGAATTTCTGAACTAAAGATGGAATGCGGCATAAAGATTCTTTTGATTTGCGCTGTCTTGGAGTACGCTGAAAACCACGTGTCGGCCATTGGAGAGAACCCGGGATTACTGAGCCGTTATGGATTCACAAAGGATTCCACTGATCCCGCGCATGTAAATGTCGCGACACTGCGCTACCGTGGTAAGCTATGCGCGAGTGACACTGCCATTACAAACGCATAAGCGGATAAATATGCAACATTCATATGTTGCATTCATTTCCGATTTTTTCCAAGATGTAGTGTTTTTGAGCAGTCTGGCATTATGCAATGATAATAGAGTAAATTAAATCGTCCAAAAAAAATTTAATATGATAAAATTGCACTTAAGGATTAAGGTGAAATTCACCCAGTTGATACCGTTGTGGATGGCTGGCCCAGGCGCATGAAATCGGAAATGTGCCGAGTTACCGCGCAAGGTACGCTGCTATCTAAAAGTTGCTCTACCCAGTGATCCGGTCACTGTTTACCCGCTGTTAAGTGCGGATAAAAAAGATTTCTCCACAAGTTTCTTTTGATTTCGTCATGTGTCGCAAGATTTCAAATTTAAAAACATTCACAGCTCGTCATCTTTTTACATCATCATAATTAAATGCAAAATCTTTCTTGCATGGGTACACGTAATAATCCTCCTATGTTTTTACGCATTTGGTAGCGCTATCTAATCATATTTCTAATGCACGGCTCAGTTATTGCTGAGAATTTGCTGCTTGTTTACTTGCTCTTTGTTTGCACACATACTGGGGGCTACGCGCGAATTGCGGGTAACGAATGTCGCATATGCCATACACGGTAATTCTCCGCAGTTTGCGATTTGATGTAAAAATCGTTTATTCTATCAATCCACAACGGTATCCACTGGCACTGGGCATTGTGAACTATTCTTACCTTCAGCGGATACGTGACTTATACAAGCCACAAATCAAACTGCAACACGTGATAGCTTTTCGCTGCTGTTGCATATTGCTGGAACGAATGCATTTGAAACACAACATAGCGAACACTGACGTAAAAGGCGAATCGGTGTCGGGCCACTCTGTTATCTACCATGGTATTACGACCACATGCCTCGGTTCTGTGTGTTTGTTGAAAATTGCCGATTTGTTTGCAAATCCAACGCTACAGTGCGACGGTGCGGCAGTGCAACACACGGCGATCCGCGTGTCCTATCTGGTACACCATCTGGCGACATATGACCTTTAGTGTGTTTGTAGGCCGTGGTACCGTCCAGCTGACTATAAAACCACCCGACCACAGCTTCATGATCCACCTCAACGACCACAACATAACCATGCATCCAGAACGAGCTATGACTGGATTCAGTTCAGCCACCCCAACTTCACTTGGTCCCGATCTGACCCCTACCCCCAAGGGGTATCACTTACCCATGTCGGTGTCCCCTGGTTGCGTATGTGGGTCTCCGTCTCGGCCCGGGAACCAGCTTTCATCAAAATCGGTTACGGTGACCTCATGCAGCGGAATACACTCTACACGTTCACGCCCAACATAACCATCGTCGGGGAACAACCGTACATGGCCGACCCCTTTATCGAGCAGCTGGTGGACATTCGCCTGGACAAAGAAGTCAACTTGACTGTCGGTCAGCCGCCGTACGTCATCGATGATCCCATCATTCTGGATCCCTCTCCGGTCTTAGTTCCGCCGGAGCAGCGCCGGCGCGAACATGACATGTCCGAAGATGTGCAGTTTTTTCTGCCGGTGGCCAACCTGCCGTTTGCGGCGCGCGGGCTCTTCGAGCAGGTGCGCAACTTTGAACTGACGATGGAGGAGATCAAAGCCATTCAGTATTCGTACAGCACAGAAGGCTGTTTCCTCAACAACGTAACCAAGGAAAAACAGCAGACTAGCAAGTTGCCCAGCTATCTTCGCGCAGACCTACAGGAGCCGCGACGCACTGCTCCCGGACAGGAAATGGTGCTGGAGATTTGGCTGCCCGGCGCATCCAGTCCGATTCATAATCATGGCGACAGTTCAGCGGTGATAAGGGTACATCATTTCTTTTTACTCGTACCTTGTAACTTATTATTAATTCATACGAATGTGTAATCCACAGGGAGACTCATTCATGATGCCCAAAACAATAAAAAGGAACACTAAAAAACAGCGCAGACTATTATCAGCTGCTACACCACTGCATCACTGTGTCATAGGCTGTTTTGAAAACATGCGGCAAAGTCATTTTACCACAGGTTCTGCCACTGCAGGCACACGTCGGGGAAAACTTTGCAACAAACACGGAATAGATTAGAATAGGTTGCAAATAGCTATGAACAAATATCTGTTTGTAACTTTCATAAACGTGTTCGCCGCGGCCTCTTCTCACTTGTTACAAGCCTTTCAAAACTGTTTCCGCCTATTCCATGCTGTTGTAACTATTTGCACCTTTTCCAGGCTATTTCCAGCTGTTATCACCTGAACTCAGCTGTTCTTACCTATTCTCAGCTGTTCTCACCTATTCTTAGCTGTTCTCACCCACTCTCAGCTGTTCTCTCCTATTCTCAGCTGTTCTCACATATTCTCAGCTGTTCTTAGCTGTTCTCCCCCACTCTCAGCTGTTCTCTCCTATTCTCAGCTGTTCTCACATATTCTCAGCTGTTTTCACCTTTTCTCAGCTGTTTTTACTTATGCTCGGCTGTTCTCAAATATTCTCAGCTATTCTAACCTATTCTTAGCTGTTCTCACCTATTCTCAGCTGTTTTCACCTTTTCTCAGCTGTTCTCACTTATTCTCAGCTGTTCTCACATATTCTCAGCTGTTCTTAGCTGTTCTCACCTATTCTTAGCTGTTCTCACCTATTCTCAGCTGTTTTCACCTTTTCTTTGCTGTTTTTACTTATTCTCGGCTGTTCTCAAATATTCTCAGCTATTCTCACCTATTCTTAGCTGTTCTCACCTATTCTCAGCTGTTCTCACATATTCTCAGCTGTTCTTAGCTGTTCTCCCCCACTCTCAGCTGTTCTCTCCTATTCTCAGCTGTTCTCACATATTCTCAGCTGTTTTCACCTTTTCTCAGCTGTTTTTACTTATTCTCGGCTGTTCTCAAATATTCTCAGCTATTCTCACCTATTCTTAGCTGTTCTCACCTATTCTCAGCTGTTCTTGCCCGTTCTTAGCTGTTCTCACTTATTCTCAGCTGTTCTCACATATTCTCAGCTGTTCTTAGCTGTTTTCCCCCACTCTCAGCTGTTCTCTCCTATTCTCAGCTGTTCTCACATATTCTCAGCTGTTTTCACCTTTTCTCAGCTGTTTTTACTTATTCTCGGCTGTTCTCAAATATTCTCAGCTATTCTCACCTATTCTCAGCTGTTTTCACCTTTTCTCAGCTGTTCTTACTTATTCTCGGCTGTTCTCACCTATTCTCAGCTCTTCTTTCCTATTCCAAGCTGTTCCCAGCCGATCTAACTTTTCCCCACTTATTCCAATTGATATCAGCTAATCTAACCTATTTTCACGTAGCATGTTATTAAATTTAGCTCGGAAGTTGCGCGAAAGGAAACTGACAGCCAGTTTAGAAAATGTGTAACTCTTTGGCACAACACGAAGTAGTAGTGTGCCAGAAAATGCGCGGTACACACCGCGTTATAGCCTTTTTCGTTCGAGTTTTGTACTGTTCAAGCGCTTTCGTACTTCACGAGTTTTTGATTTTTTTGACTGAGGTCTTGTGCAGAATCCGTAAGCAAGATATAATATTCAGTTAACAGCAGCAATGCGTAACAATAACAGAGCACACAATGCTAGACCCTGAAAGAGTGCGAACAGGAAATGGGTGTGCAACTTTAAACGCAAAAAATCAGCTAATAAGGGGACAATCCCAGGCCCCACATTCTAAAAATTCCTAAAACGCTTGTGTGGACACAGAGTGACCTCATAAGTTTTAAAACATTATTTCTAGTTGCTGTGATCCTGCTGTGCCCCTTGGAGGTGGTTATCTGGATGACAATGTGTGCATGAGCATACAATATGTGTGTAATGCATACCGTACAACGGCACGACTGACAAAATTCGCTTTATTCTGCTTTTTTTAAACTCATACACTTACTGTACAATCAAAAACTTTACTTTGGAGACATTTCAGCACGAGCAGCAATCTCGCAGGGGACAGAAATTGAGTTGCCCCAAGATGTTGCATGAGCTGGCATTATTATACCGTTCACGTGTTGCATTTATAAAAGAACATCATATACCCAAATATTTAAGACTCCAAATGTTCAAGACACTGGTCGAACGTGCAGTGTTGTTCAGCTGTAGCGTTTGTTTGTGTTGTTAAAGATGCTTAAAAATATCTGTTTTCCCGTTTAAGTTATCCGGCGCTACCGTATCGGTGTACGATTTGCATACACATACAATGGCAATATCAAATTACCCCCAAGGGTTCCAGCTGCTTCACAGCAGCCAAAAATATTTTTCTGGAGTTCATGGGGTCATTTTGCGTCCACACTAGCGTTTCGGGAATTTTTTGAATATGGTTCCTGGGATTGTTCCCTTGTAAGAATATGAATTCAACCAGAGGATAAGTTGAAGCAAATAAAAAAAGGAAAAACAAAATACTGTACTGTTAATGAAAATGCATATCATCCGGCATCTGCAATTTCAACATCAATTAGAGCGTGAAACGTCTACGGCGGTTACGTACATGACACACTTTGGTGAACGCATTCGTGGGGAACCCTTCTGAACTTCAGGCCTGTCTAATCTGGATGCCCTTTCGTCAAGGATTCAGAGGTTGTACAACAAACACCTCGTTTGTCTCCTCCGGAGAATGCTTGAAGCGGCGTCCAACTGTTCGAATGTTGCATATCTGTATTCAGATCCTGATCGGCATTAATTTCCGGATACGTTAAGTCAACGTCTTTCACAAGCGTTCTGCTGTATATGGTTTTTGGCTTTGTTTGACAATATATTTACCACACAAAACTGCGACATAAAACTCATTTTCAACTAAAACAAATCACAGAAAATGGCCGTTGCCAAATAATGATAGGGGAATAGGCACAAAAATGCTGGAGTGCAAATAACCAGGAAGGTGACCTTTTATTACGATCATACGCATGGGAGCAACGATACACGTTAAATTTATGCGTAATTTAAAAAGGGTGCCTGCAGTATTCAAAATTGATGGGTTTGTAAAGTGGGTCGCCTACAGTGATTCGGGGTGCAAATGGGGGTGCCTATAGTGAAAGGGGTGTAAGGGAGTGCCTGTAGTGGTACCAGTATGATAATTCTGAAATAAGTTAAATAAAACAAATCATTTCAAAACGAGTAACCGGTAACACAGAACCACAGGATACAAATAAACAAAATATATAAATATGAAGAGATAGCAGAAATTAGTAATTAAAAGCTGGAAGTCTATTAGTAATCTCATTACATTTAGCTGCTAAGCATTGCAGTACTTAACTGACATTGTACAGTATTAGTAATTCAGACATAAACAATCAAATGAAAACGGTGAAACAAAAGTAACTCGACTCAAGAACACGCACTTCACACGATCAGAAAGAGCTCATCCATTCTATTACAATCACAGGTACTGAGAATGCATACGGCGTTTCCTCGTTGAATTTTAATACTGATTCTTTGTGTCAAATATTCCATTGTGCGCTCCTCTGCTGTTTGGTCCTTAATCCTTCTTACAAGATCGCGAAGGAATCACTATAAGCCCCACCAACGAGGCGCAAAGTATACGGTTAAACTACGACCTTTCCGGTCTTAAGCTTCTGTCGGACGTGTTGGACGCACGGGACGCTGTATAGCCAGGTTGGCATCTCTATATCCAGCACATATTCAGAATACCGGTGTGCGTGACTGACATGTCCAGATATTCCTTCGCTAAGGAGCACCCAATAGGCACCGCTTCCGCCTCAGTATGGTAGCCAAGAACAAAAAGCGCTTGAATACCGACTCGTGTAAGTCCCATTCAGCTACAAGTTTCGTAGGCGCCGAACTCTTCCAGGTTTTTGTCAGAGCTTGCATACTTTTAGTGCAAAGTTGAACTTACGCTGGTTTTCTTACATGTAAGATGTATAGGTGCGAACATGTGGTAATAGCTTCAAATGAGTACGAATAGACTGGAACAGGTGTGAACAGGTAAGAATAGCTTGGAATAGGTGCGAACAGGTACGAATAGCTTGGACTTGGTGCAAACAGGTAACAATAGCTTGGAGTAGCTTGGAATAGGTTCGAATAGGTACGAATAGCTTGGAATAGGTGCGAATAGGTACGAATAGCTTTTAATAGGTGCGAACAGGTAAGATTAGCTTGGAATACCTGCGAATGGGTACGCGTAGACAAGAACCGTTACGAACAGTTACGGATAGCTTGAAATAGGTGCGAACAAGTAAGAATAGCTTGAAATAGCTACTGACAGGTACGAATAGCTTGTAATAGGTGCGAACAGGTAAGAATAGCTTGGAATACCTGCAATTGGGTACGCGTAGACAAGAACCGTTGTGAACAGTTAAGAACAGCTTGAAATAGGTGCGAACAAGTAAGAATAGCTTGGAATATGTGCGAACAGGTACCAACAGCTTGTAATAGGTGCGAACAGGCAGGAACAGCTTCAAACAGGAGGAAATATGTACGAACAGCCTGAATTAGGTTTATACAGCTTAGAACAGCTCAGAACAGCCGGAAACAGTTCGGATTAGTTCTGAATAGCTTAAAAATATATGATAAATAGCTCGAGTTGGGCCCACAAAGCAACGGATTAACGAGAACAGTTGCAACCTAATCTATTCCGTGTTTGTTGCGAAGTTTTCCCCGACGTGTGCCTACCCTCGGTTCTGCATGGTACCATTCAATCTGAGTGGTATAACCCCATTATGAGAAAGATGAACATCGAGGCTCAACGCGTAGCGGGACCATTGAACCTCTATGTTGGCAATTACACTTGGATGACGGACAGCATTTACCAGACCCACAAACTGACCAATAACGACCCGGTCAACGTAGCTATTACGATTCAGGTACGATTGGTTTTAAGATCTGAATCTTCGCTTTTTTGGTCCAGTTCAAGTGTGATAAAAATGTTTAAACTAGGAAAGAGAGGCTTAAAAACAAGTCATAATAAGAACTCTGCTGCGCAATGCCACTTTTAATGTGAAATCTGAACGCTGTGATCCTTTGAAATCATTCAGGCGTATGGCTACGAGGACGATGCCTGGGAGCGGGTGGATTACTTCTACTATCTGGATAACAAGTGTACCCTGCCGAATCCGTACAGTGAATGCCACGAGCAGTTCTTCCCCAAGTCAGATTTCCAGTTCAAGAACATTACCGGCATTGTCATGGAGGAATATCGTCAGTTCCTCGCGCGCAACACCCAAGCGGCCTTATTGACAAACTAGCTCAGTTTCCTAATGGCGGTTGTGATCGGTGTTGTGCGATAGTAGAGGTTTTGGTGCAAATATCATCTGCGTAGAATTTGTTTAATGGCGTCTTGGTCAATCGTTGTGTTTGCTTTCCCTTTCGTATCAGCGATAGAATGTTACCGGACTGGCAGTTCTATTTGCACAACAGCAGTAACTAGTAGTCTACTGGCTTTGTACTGTGGATACAAATTCGCTAAATACTTGCTGACCTTTGAGTTAAATCATTAAACTGTCAGCGGAGCGGGGCTAGTGACTTGTCGGTAGTTGTATTTCTGGGCAAACTTCCAACAACAAAGAGGAAGGTAGTGCAGTACACAACGATAGTTTTGCGGATAATTAAATTGATAACGAGCTTTCGATGCACGATGGGACGTCTTGTACTGTAAAGTGCAAACTCATTACCGCTTTGATTATGTACAAGACTGTTTTAACGTCTCCCACAAGTCAGCAACAAAAAAATCGCAATGCTTCCATTCTCCGGGGCGTCGGATGGGAAATCGTCAGGGAAGTGAGCTGCCATGAAATGTTCGAAGTTCATACTGACGGGGATTAAAGCGTGAAGGTGACGAACATGTCTAAGCCGGCGTGTCCAGCTTTTGGCTGTACTTGCGTATGAATTAGTGGAAGCAATGCCAGGAATAAATGTATAAAAAACAGACTTACTGTCCAAAAGACCCCGCTAAACATTTCGCAGGTGAATACTAAAATTATATGAATTTGACGCGGAGTAGGCATCTGCTTTCGGTGTTGTATATACTGGCCAAGGTGACAATTCACACACCACTTTCAAACTACATACTGCTATGGCCCCTGGAACCGTTTTGTTCACAGATAATGTGAAAACGGTCGTTATCACATTGATTGTTTCCTGGAAGATTGTATGAAAAAGGTTTCTGATAAAGGCAATTTCCGCGTCCAACTGTACAGTGACGGCGTTACTGTCTGTCTAGATCCGTCCAGGTTTGATAGACCGTCTGTCACACTGAAACTATCTTGTTTTTCCGTTGTGATAGTCGATTTTGGTTGCATCTTAACCATGCGGTTCTTACTTTGCGCATGCAGTCTGTTCCTGTTATCGCTCACTAGCGGTGGCACACAGTACAGAAAGTAAGCGGAATCGAAGCAACGGAAATGTTCTTGTTTCATGGGGAACACAAATATTTCGTTGCAGCTCTAAAGTGTTCAGTGTTATCCCGGATTCTGTTGAGCAAGTGAAGGCGCTGGAAAAGCTTTCACTTGAAGCACAACGATCAAAACAGGTGAGCTATAAACCAGTAGTGTTTAACTGAATGTGATTATGTTCGCCTTACAATTTCTACGATTAGGACGTCAAACAACCAGTTCTGGACTTCTGGGACGAGGAAATCACTATAAACGAAGAGCACAAAGTTGTTGTACCTCCAAACCAACTAGACACTTTCCGCTCATTCTGTGCGTTTCAAAATCTTCATGTGGAATTAATTTGGGACGATCTGGAAAAGTAAGTTACAATTGCTAATCGATTCATTCTGGTGGAATACAGTTTACATGTCATCGTTTCAGAGTGCTGCAAGATCAAGAAACCACCAGTGATCGGCGTGCCTCCGACGAAGCATCCGCAATGAACTGGGAAACGTACCACCGTTACACTACCGTAACTGAACAACAATACCAGTCGGAAAGAGCATTATGTTTGGGAACTGCTTTGTCTGCAGATTACAAATTACTTTCTACATTTGGAGAAGACATACCCGACAGTCGTCCGTCGCTTGCTCTTGGGTCAGACCTACGAAGGACGTGACATGTGGTTGCTGAAGGTCGGAAGCTTGGATAACAATGGCTCGTTTGTCAATCAGGAAAAGCCCGGTGTCTTCATCGATTCCGGTATAACAACCACACTCGTACTGATAAACAGCGGTTTTTACTGAAGTGGCACCTAGTGCAACCTGGTTTATCCTGCCGCTAGCTATCAACTGTCTGTGACGTCGAAGCTTAAGCCGTGGAAGTACATGTATACGTACTTGCTAACAATGAATAGCAACGACAAACAGTTGACCATTTGTAGGAATCCATGCGCGCGAATGGATTTCCAGTGCTACACTAACCTACATAATCAACCAGGTAAATCTTACCAAAGCGCACAAATACAGTTCGCTTCCTACTGCTCGTGTTCTTAGATCGTGACAAATAACACGTTTAGTTGGATGCATGAGAATATCAACTGGTATTTCCTCCCGGTGATCAATGCCGACGGATTCGATCATACTCATACCACCGTAATTAAGGAAACACCAGTACTCTCGTACTTACCGTAAATATAATGGGTTTAATCATTTAGGATCGTATATGGCGCAAAACCCGACGGATCGACCCATTCAGCCAGTGTATCGGGACGGATGCCAATCGCAACTACGATTTCCGATGGCAGAGTAACTGTTCACTATCGCTACCATAGTTCCATGTTCACAGAATCGCAATTTTCAAACTCCCCATCAAACGTTAAGCCAATTTTCTCAATTAAATAAAAAATTCAGTTTCAAAGCTTGCTCTAAAGTCTAAGCCAGCCAAGGTCTCATAGTTAACAGATACAGTAAGCGATTCATTTTGCACTGCAGAAATAAAGCCGGTCGCGGATCCGTGTGTTAACACATACGGCGGACCGGCGCCCTACTCCGAACCGGAGAATCTGCTCATTTTCGATAAGATTATGGACTTGAAGCGGGACCTGCGGGCTTACTTGACCTTTCATTCCCACGGCCAGATGTGGATGTCGCCTTGGGGATACACATCGAAGAACACCACGGACTATCCTGATCTGGTTTGTGCATTTTTTCGCTCATGGTCATTGTTTCAGGTTTCTGACTAGTACGTTCCAACCTGCAGTATGCTTTATCTGTGGAGGCCACCAAAGCGCTAAAAGCCGTTCATGGGACGGTATACCGTGTTGGTCCATCAAGCACGACAATCTG
>JAQGAU010002948.1:0-14229 GCA_034698045.1 Paramacrobiotus richtersi
GCCACATCCTCCCCGCTGGCACCGGGGGAAATGAATGGGAAATTACCATTAAATGCTCCCCAGAACACCGGCGCTCGTCGTCATTAACCGTATCCGCCAACACGAGGAAGATCGCTGCTGGTGTCATTGTTCTATCGATTTTTATTGACACTCAACCTGAGTCATTGCATTTTACTCTGGATTTTTGTTTTCTAATGGAATTCGGCACTTGAGATTGTTTTATGTATGGCTTCTGTTTTTATATAGTTTTATGATTTTTTAAGGGAACATTGCGGTGAAATCCCTGGGTTTGCAAGGTGTCATTGCGCGCTAAATCTCTTTATTACTGCGGGCATTCAGTATGGGAATTTGTTCAATTGGAACTGGACAACTAAAGCCCAAAAAAAAATAGTTTTGCCTGAAATGTTGCTGTTTCACAGATCACCGTGGCAGATGTAAAGAGCCATCGATCGACACCCAGACAGTGCTATTTGATAACCATGATGAAGCTAAAAGTAAAGCGAATGGCGTAACGCATAATTAAAACTAAATTAAATGGATAACAAAGGTCAAAACAGAAGCTGAGATTACTACATCGTACTAGAAACAGAAACTTGACCGTTTTCTCGGCTTCACGCTCAAGCGCGCGCAAGACAAAGGACGCTATATGTATTCTTGTACCACTTTTTCGGCATTAATGATTGACTTATTCTAAAACGACCGGGAAAACATTTCAAAAAGAAAGCGTAGTTATAAACGCAATTCTTAAATAAGCGGAATAGGGAAAAGAAATACACAAGCAAAAGCGCTAATAGTCTGAAACCTTTGAACTTATTAATTTCAGTTCAGCCGATAATGAGTCAATGACCGTGACGGGAGAAGACAGTTTGCAGGCCCGTTTTTGATTTTTTTTAAAAGTTGTTTGTAAAATCTTTCATTAGGGTGAGTATAAGAGTTATATACCAAATGGGACAAATTTTTTGTTTGAACGGCCTTTTCTTTGGTAATATAGTACAACTGGGCTTATGCCAAATAAACTTATACCGCACGAGATTCTTGTTTTTTTCTTAGCGAATCTTATGGCGCCGTTATCTGGCAGCTAAAGAAAACCATGAAATGTTGCCTTTAAGGCGCAACGGTGTATATTGCTGACAGCATGTGCCACTATTCAAGAAAAGATTATGAGATTTGAATTACAATCGTGCCACAACGCGTTCACAATCCAGTTTAAAAAAACAGCTCTAGTTCAGTTCACGCAGTAGCCTCCAAAGAGCGGAGGCGATAAAGGTAAAAGGTTCTACTGCATAGTAAACAAACGTTCGTCGAAAACATCCAGTTTCGCACGATGATTTATTCTGCCGACCTGCCAAGATTCAAGCCAAACAATCCAAGTTTTTCGAGCAATAATGCTGCAATCCAGGCAGCTCCAAATGTTAACAATAACACCGATCCACAACCACCATTCTTCTCGCCACTATTACAGAGATCCGTATCACAGTAACATGTGATGATATCAGACCTTGGGCGGGTGCATTGGTTCACTTGATCTTCGTCCGGTTTCCAACAGCCTTTGGAGACCTCTCGACCGGCACTCGTGGAACCCTTATGGCAAGCCTCACGACCCACACACACCATAGCTGTAACGTTTTTATCGCATTCCCCAAGGTTGCATTTGTAGCATGTCAGGCCAAGTGCACCGAAATCCTGCATGCAGAGAAGCAGAACGCACATGAAGGCTAGTTGAGAACTGTTAAAGTACTTCATGTCACACCCTGAAAGACACAATTTCGTAACGGGCACCACGAGAAACGAGAAATGATCACGAAATGTCCAAAACAAACTTCTTATTCTTGGTTCGATTGTACAGACTGTACACGTACTGGTCCAATAATCCTCTAATTGCTATGGAAACTGACTTCGTATGCCTATTATTTACATGTATTCTTCCCGTGTGCCTATCAGGAACAATGTTTCCTGGCAACGGGTCTTGAACTTAAAGCATCTTGTAACATCTGCCTGATTACTTTCAAACGAGGGTATATCCGTAAACCGTACAAAACCAGACGAGGTGATGATCGGACATCTCCGAACTTGCCTCGTCAATTTTGGAACCTCTGGGATCCTCTGAAGTCTGATGAGAAGCGCGCAAACTTGTAGAACTTGTAGTTCGTGGTTCCATAGTTTGACCGGTGTGGTGGAATGGACGGTCACTCAACGTTAACTCTCGCCCTGTTCACGCGGACCACGCAAACCTTAATGTTCGATGTAGACCGAAGTGTGCCTGTTGCAGCGCGCGTATCTCCATCGCCAAGTACACGTTCGGCATCCGCTGAAATAGATCGGCTGGACAAGCTTTCTCGTCATAACGGGAAAAACTTTCGAGGCCACTTTCAACAGAGCGGTGTCGTGGCGAAAGTGCGCTCCCAAGCGATATCGTAAACATTACTCTGTGTGTACGCGGTTATTCGTTGCGGTATATGGCCAGCTCGGGAAGGTTCCATGCCGAGCAGTTCCACACCCTGCGCACCGATACGCCATCGCATGGTCCAGAATCCCTAACAGCAGCATCAGAAACATGTATGTACTTACGGACGAATGCAGTGGGCATTCGGCACAATGTTCAGTATACAAGCTAAAAGTAATGTACACACAGTGAACTCTATCGAGATGTACATGTTAGAAATGATAGCGAAAATTGGACCTCTACTTCTGAACAAAAAGTAAAAACTGTCCCAGAGTTTCGTCGACAGAGAAGTCTCACAATTTCAGTTGTAAATGTTCATTAATATTCTAAAGGTTTGTCAAATAGTGAGGTCATCCATCAGTCCGATCTGCAAGGTACGGCGGGTTGTCCGGTTAGGATTACACATGTGACATGATTTTGCGTAGCGTGGCGTATGGAATAAATGGCTTTTATTAACTCGAACAATTCTGAAGATGCTTGGTGTAGTGCCGTATACTGCTGACTATAAATACTAGTTTAATCAACTTAGCTGCTGAGCTTTGCAGTACTTAACTGACAATGCTGAATAATTCCGACATAAACACTCCAAAAAACCGGTAAAACCAAATAAACTCGCTGACTATACAGTCTATACTTATGCAGTAAGATCAAAGAAAAGAATAACATTTGTTCAAAGTGACTCGTGGCTGATGGGGGCATAGAGCACATAAAAGGCCATCTCAGATCGTCGCCTGCAGCATCTTCTCTTGGTTGCATTACGTGCAGTACATTTATCCCCTGCATACACTTACGGGGAAAATTCGATCCACACATTTGCCGTGCGGTCCGGGCCCTCATGTAGGGACCATTGATGGAATTTGTTAGAGGATGTACTTGTTAAACCGACGTTTGATCTGCTTCCATAATGTTCGGTTTGGGCGCGACAGGTAAAACGGTAATCCGAATTTAATGCATGCGTATATCGAATATTACGCTGGACGGCTGGAGAGGCGACCCAGAACAGCACAGCTAGCAAACGCAGCATTCACAACCGCAAACCTTTCCTATAACGTTGTGCTTACGGCGCAGAAATAGGATGAATGTATAGCGCATGTACACGTAGGTAATGTAACGCACAATACCCGAAACAACATTCTACTACAGCTAGCACAAGCTATTCTGAAGCTGGCCGAGCGAAGATGCTTAAAATGACCGAAGGTCGATCATTGTTTTATGATGATAAGAAATGGCAAGCAAAAGAGCGGTGGCCACATATTCGTTGTATTATGATGGACTAAAAATAGCAGCTACACTCTACCTACGTAACTGATTTCCTGTAAACGTCCATCTACGATAAACTGGTGTGGAGAAACTGCAAGTGATAAAAGTGGTTTCGTGAGCTCAGTGATTTTTTGGATGCCGTTTCTTCGGTTCGGGGAGGATCTCACTTTAAAGTTTAAACTGACATTTGCCAAGCATTGCAGCTAAATGTTTAACGGAGCGTTTTACATAGGTCTGATCCTTTTGACCTTTTCCAGTCACGGTCGACGTCTAGAAAGATGTATGACTGTGTGTGTGTCCGGACCGACATAGAGCAAGAATGCAGTTGTTCTTCAATCAATAGCGAGTGACCGATGGTGTCGTTCCGAGTCGACTTTCGACGAAGTCTATACAGTACGCATTAACGTGAGTGCACCCACTATACACATAGTCCGTTTGCGAAACAGATACTCTGTCATTTGCAGTAATGCAAATTTTGCGCACACCTTTCCGAATCTCCCTGGAATCCTATGAAAAATAAAGCCCAGTGATTAATGAGGTCCTTATAGTTGGGTCTTAGTGTATAGCCGTATACTGCAAATGCGCAAAACTAACTTCACAAGTCCGGTCTCGGTTCAACACGTTCTGCAACCCTTCAACCAGTATGTCAGCATTTCCGACCTTCCCTTAATGGCCAACATTCCTCTAGGTTCCACGAGAAACTCAAAGTTTTCTAATAATCCTTTAGAAACAGGACGGATATGTATTGCACCAGGTAGTCCATGGCTGCACATTCTGGAGGCCATGTTCACGGTGTCGCCGAATCTGCAGACATGAGACGCGTTCTTCTCTATTACCAATATTAGAATATCTTGTATCCACTGCGATAAACAAGCTCATAACCCACAGGCAATAACGCGGACGCTTAGATCCCACAACTCCAGCCGCACAGGAGCCTGAAACAGCAATTTCTAAAAACAACTGCGTGGCCAATACTTTGTGCATGCTTACCGGAGTGTACGCCGATTTTAAAGCGGAGATTTTTGAGGCACATAAGGCTTGACTCGCTCTCCATGAGCTTGATCGCAAAAAGTCCCATTCGATGAACATGTTCGATTCCAGTTTTTTCCGGTAAACCGCTGGCTACCTGCAACAGACCGAGCTCTATTTTGGCATGTCTCCAGCTGGATTTCATACCACATATGAGTCCCCAACGGCTTCGACCTTATACACATCGTATTTCGTTGTCAGGAGATCAAAGCAGGTCTCGGTTTCGCCAATTAGACTAATCGTTGCTTCAAGTGGACTGGTCGTAACGAAATCAGCGAATCCGAACAAGTCAGTAAACATGATGCTTACGCAATCGAATAGTTCAGCTTGTAGAGTTAGGCCAGCTCGCATTTGCCTGGCAATTGTTCTAGACGAAAAATATAATAAAGGATGTAACAACAGAATTAAACAGGCAAGCAAACCGTGGTAAAAACTGCCCAATGATATCGTCACATTTGCGCTTCTCTTCGTTCAAGTTGGTTGTTCGAACTGCCACTTTGTCCTCGAGATTGGTTGCATAATCAGCCAGCCGCTTAATAAATGTGTCGACTAATTTATTGCCACCTGATTCCGAAACCAAGAGAGGAGAAATACGCGAGCGTAAACTATGAATAGTTGGACGTTGTAAAGGATTTGGATTCCAGCAAGAGCGCAGTACGTTTTCGAATAGCGGCAGTTCTTCCAGATCAATTAATTCCTGAAGGGTTTGTGAGCCTTTGCTGGATACCAAATCAGGCAGCTCGTCTGTAACTCACAAATACCGTTGAGCGAAACGGAAGGTGAGTAAAACTGTTTTTTTAATATTTTTTATTGAAACATAAGCCCGTTAACACATACCTTTCTGTATTGCTTGCATCTGTCTGTACAATCTGCCCTTGCTCAGTATTTCAAAAATGATAAAACCTGAAGAGTAGATGTCAACAGCTTGCATTGCGTTCACGTTAGTTGGGTCCGGTACTTCCGGTGTCAGCGAATAAAGTGACTCAACAAAGGACGGTTGATTGATCTTCTTCAGATGTAGATGTTCGTAACAACTGCATAGCTCAGTTTCTAGTCTATTGCTGACTAGACTGGCTAATTTCAGTGTAAAATGCTGATCTATACAACAAGCCAAGGTGCTAATACGGCCGTGGTAGCGTAATGGAAAGGAATGTATGAAACGGAGTGCCTATGAATGTAAAATGTACATTATTACGATAGTTAGTAACTTTACATGGTTTTGACTTACTTGCAAGTAGTCAACAATCAACGAGCTAGCAAGTCCGAAATCATTTGTGGCATAACTGTTAAATATGTCGGGCAGAGATCCTCTAGTCGTCCATTCCGATACAGCAGCAATGGTGTAGCTATCTATATCGCTGCCGATTATTGTCAACCCATAAAACCGGCAGACGTTTGGACTGTCCAGTCCGTGAAGCTGCAACAAACACAGTGCTGTGTTGGTTCTCAAATTCGTATTAGCAGATGTTACCATTTTCATGAAATAGAGAAAATTTCGGCTTTGTGACAGTTCGCGGAAAGTTACGGAGCAATCCCGATGAAAAATGCTTGTTACAGTGACTGACTTTCCTTGGTAAACAGCAAAGGTCGAAATGGGCTCCTGGGAATCAAAATACTTCAAAACCCCAGGTAAATGCACAATATAGGTCACTCACGCACAGTATTTTCAGCAGTTGTCATATCAGATACAGAGTCGCACGCTTCGTGCTTTTGTCTTCGATTGGGACCAATCGAGAATATTGATCGTGCCCTCGACTGGTAATGAGCTGAGCTCGGACATGTTGCCAGCGTCACTTGCCACCATGGATCAAACAGCAGCCGTTCGGTAGTCTTCCGGTTGATATGCCTTTGAATGTGGTAATTGCTTAATGCAGCGCGTAAATATAAGCAGTTCACTTAATTTCACGGAAAGGTCTGACTAATTTACCTTACACTGACCCACGATACGACCGCCACAACGATGAGAGTTACCAGAGTCACATAGAGCGAATTATATACCGGTAGAGTGTTACCTGCAAAATGTCAGTGACGGGCGTGACTTATAATCCAGCTCACTGGAAGCGAACTTACGCGACGGTTGGCAAGCGAGTTTCTGATGTGAGTGTCCACAGGTCGGCTCATTCGGTGGCGGAAAGTTGAATTGACCCACGTCTTCAGCGGGACAAGCTCCACGAGTGCTTGAGTCCTTCCTATCTTTTGCAAGAATGGCTACAATTATCCAGTGGGCGTTTTAAGGTATGTAGTACTAACACTGCCGTCTCATCTATTTTTGAATTTCTGGCTTTTCAGTTAGTGTTTAAATAATTTCAGTTAATTCGCTCAGGTGGAAATGGACTTGGTCAACTTTCAAGGAATCTTTCGGTTTGATAATCGGTGAAGCGAGCAAGGCAATAATCATATTGGTAGCGATTTGTGTCCACCAGCGCTGCACGAGCTCTAGGATTCTCGGGAGTGAATTCTACCCTGGGGATGTTTCTAGAGCGCATACCTCAATCTCGCCAGATGGCGTGAAATGCGATATGTTCACGTCACTCCGCCGCTGGCCGTTGCTGTCGATGTAGAATGTACCGCCTCCGTCATCATCCGTGAAGGTGCGGTTCAGAAAATATTTCGCTAATGTTTCGCCTCTGTTATCTACCAATATGGTCCCATCCGCAATACTGTCGTTGAGGACCTACAAGGTCACCTTGCTGCTTTGTTCAAAAATTGTTACAGCATGGCACATTTTCTCTTATTTGCCCTATAGCGGTAACGGCCTGATATGTGTTCACCAGAGTAATGAATGGCTGAAAGTGCACACGGAAAGAGAACAAACTTTACACACTGACTTAGTGCACACAAGTATAGGTTTTGAACAAGTCGGCATTAACTATCCACCTGATCAGCAAGCGCGTACGTGAAATTGTAGTCTCTTCGTGATCTTCTGACGAACTCCGGCCCGAGATAAGGGTGAGGAGGAGTGCTGGCGTCAGCTGGATGCACGATCATTACGGATTGGAAGGCTTGAAAGGCAATCTGCAACTATCAAATGTACAATTTGGTTTGTTTCATCATGTTATTAGAAGCCTTCAGGATAAGGATTATTCCTCTGATCATGTTGGGATATTCGGAAAATCGATCATTCCGCCTGTGAATCAGCGCGCTGATTGACCCTATCAAACTAATCGACCGCGACCCATAATTTATGTAACCAAGACTAGTTTCAAACCTCACTTCGACACTTCGAAACAAATGCAACTGAAGTTTTGCACTAATTCTAGCACTTTTAGACTGGGGGACCTAGTTCGGCCTCCATTGTAAATGCTCAACATAATCGCATTTAAAAGCCCTATCATGAAAGTCACTACTGGATCCATTGCATGTTACCTGGTCGTAACTGTCGTTGTACCGCCAGTGTAACAATCCGAACATTTTGTTGTGCATTGGCTCGATAGTAATGTAAACCTGTTTTAACAAAAAAAAGAATGAGATATTCAAACCAAACGGTTTGCTCATTATGCTCATTATGGCTATGCTGAGAGTCTTGAAGTTCAATTCAGCTTCTAGAGGTATTTCACATGTGTCACAGTACGCACGTATTCTCCATTTGTCATGATCATCCAAGCTGCACTGATCTGTGAAAACAGGCTTACAGATGTGTGTTAAAATTGTAAGCGGCTTCGGTTTTCCGTGTCATCTAATAACTTTACCAGCAATTTTCGAAGGGACGCCGCATGACCAAAAAACATGACGACTAAAACAAACGAGGTTATTTTCTCCACCGACTATACATTTTTGGACCGTGCACAATCGGTGATACTGACCTCTGCTGCTGTTTTTAATCTCGCTGAGAATCGGACCAAAGTCGAAGTAAGTCCCTTGTTTTATCGACATCTTGGCCACCGACTGTTGCATATTTGAGTAACTCTTCAATTCATTCAGGATATCTTCTGCCACCAGAGAATAGAACGCTGCCGAGTTCGTATCAATGACGAACGACGTTGTTGTCCAGCCATATTTGTTGAGAATTTCAATGTACAATTCAGATAGAACCGTCTCAGAAAGGTAATTTGTGGCGATCCAGTTGGGATATAGTTGACGATTTCGAATATCACTAGTGGTGCCCACTCTGGAAACAAAAGTTACGATATATCGATAACTGGGAGAGTGTTGTTAATTACGTGCTAATCCATAAGTTATTCCACTGCGCTTGAAAGTACGGCATCTCCGTGGTTTCCACGCAAGCTACAAACAGATTAGTTCGGACGTTTTCGGTGCACAACATTTGATTACAAAGTGACAAGTGTTACCCGGTATGATGTATACAGTAATATCGCTTTCTTTCCGTTTGCAGTAGTGCCATTGCGAGACCATTCTAACAGCATCATCGCTCAGATCCGCGCATGTGATATGTTTTGGACTGTACAGATACTTGACACTAAATCGCATTGTGCTGTTGTACTTTCGCTGTATATTCTCGGCGGCCACAGACATAGCGGGACTAAGGTAGGGAATCGACCCAAACCCAATGGGAACAATACGTCCAACAAACACCAGACTGACATTCAGAACGGCAACGCTGCTACTCAGTGTGACGAAGATCAGAATGATTAAGATTTTGTTTTTCTTCCCCATTATCAAAGCTTTTAGGACAGGTAAAGGGAAAGTGCAGCAAGGTTCAGGTCGGCATAGTACGGCAGATTTATTATACTGGATAGCTTAAACGGAACTCTCGCGGAGGCGAAATGCGAACCAGAGGGCCAAGCTTTGCTGGAAACATTACGGGTCAGTAGCCTTAGAAGCTTCATGCTGGGAGCATGAGCGTACCGGGAATTGCCGGAATGCCCACGCAAATCCTTAAGATTTATTGACTTCTCAATGACAGTCAGCGCTGTTACTTTCCACTATTAGACGTGAGCAGCTACGGGATGGAATTTCTCTTCGAGCTGGGGCACATACTGGAAGGGCACAACAAATACGCGTGTTGCAGTACAAGCGTGGATGGGCTCGACCATCACGGTCTGTCTTGTGCAACGAACAAAGGAATTTGGCCATTCCATTGTGAGATAACAAGATTGTGGAAACGGCATTCAAATCGGCAGGATATTCGTGTTAGTTAGATCCTACTGGGTTGGCCAGGCATGATGGGGAAAGACCTGATGGAATGACGTTAGTGCCGATTGTGAACGGCCAGTACATTGTTTGAGATTCCACGTGGTCGTGTACTGTAGCGTCTTCGTATGTGGAACAATCAGGAAGCAAAGCGGGATGTGTAGCATAGCGAGCGGATTACGCGAAAGAAATTACATTGCACCTCATTGTCAAACCATGCAGTACAAGTTCCATCCCGTCGCTTGGGAAACCCTTGCAATTGGTATGTTTAGCGAATCAAGTTTGTTTAAGTTTGCAAGTTGTAAACTTTTCGAGAAATGTAGTGACCCACGTTCGGGATCATTTTTAAAACAACGGTTTTCTACTGCAGTTGCAATGAGGACGCAGTTTTTGGGCTCTATTTTGAGTATCAGGTAGCCGGCGAATGAGCGAGACCAGATTGAATGCACTAACACGTAACTTTTCAGAAGATATACTTGTCTGTGAGCGCTAGCGCATTAGTTGTGAAAGAATAAACTTTGTTGTTACTTACAGTTGATAATTTACAGTCAGCACTACTTACAGAAGTGCTGACCAAGTCGGTTTAAATATGTACACCTCTGTTACCCAGATTTCAGGATTGTCTTCAGGCTTAAGACTGGAATGCACGAAAGTTTCTTGGTGGGTTCCGGATTTCGAATATTTCTCATCGCTTGCGAGGTTACTGTTTATCTGGATATGTGGATCCTATGATGGAAAGAGTGCACTATTGCATTGCGAATATTCTCGTCGCCTCTTTCAACCAACGGCAGTAAAAAACAGGGGCATTGTATAATTATGTACGTTCTCTTGGTGTGGTGAATTAACCGGCTTGAACGGAGAATATGATCCAGTCGAACGAAAAGTACTTCAGTTTGTGAGTTTCAGGGGCTTCCGTGGGGTCCGACACGATCATTTTAATCATGTTCGCTGGGCCAGCTTCAGAAAAGCTCGTACTATGGTAGCTGTAGTAGAAGGTTATTTCGGGTATTGTACGTTACATTGCCTACGTACATGCAAACCTTCTTATCTATTACGTTGCGTTTGTGTTTACGGCGCAGAAATTCGATGAATATATATTCATCGAATTTCTGCGCCGTAAACACAAACGCAACGTAATAGATAAGAAGGTTTGCTTTTGTGAATGCTGCATTTGCTAGCTATGTTGGTCTGTGTCGCCTCTCCAGCGTAATGTTCGATATACGTATCAGGGCCTCATCACTCATTACTCATGAGTCACACTGCACAAATGTTATTCTTTTCTTTGATCTTGTTGCCTAAGTATAGTCAGCAGTGTACTGCAGTGCACCTGGCGCCAAGCACCTTAAGAATTGTTCGAGTTAATAAAAGCCATTTATTCCATATTCCATACGAAACCGTGTTCCATCCTTACAGGACAACCCGCTGTACCCCGGAGATCGGACTGATGATCCCATTATTTGAAAAACCTTTAGAATATTAAAGAACATTTACAGCTGAAATTATGAGACTTCTCTGTTGACGAAACTCAGGGACAGTTTTACTTTTGTAGAGATTGTAGCTATCATCTCTTGCATGCACATCTTGATAGAAGTTCACTGCGTGTACATCACTTTTTAGCTTGGATACTGAATATTGTGCCCAATGCCCACTGCATTAGTACGTAAGTATGTTTCTGATGCTGCTGTTAGGGATTCTGCACCAAAGGCATACGATGGCGTATCGGTGCGCAGAGTGTGGAACTGCTCGGCATGGGACTGGCCATACACTCCAGCGAGTGACCGCGTACACACAGAGTTATAATTAATGTTTACGATGTCGCTTGTTAGCGCATCTATCGCCACGACTCCGCTCTGCTGAAAGTGGCCGTCCGTGCGAACAATGTGGGAGTTAGCGTGACCTGGCCGTTCCATTCCAGCACACCGGTTGAACTGTGGAACCACGAACTGCAAGTTCTGCGCGCTTCTCATCAGAGGACCCCAGAGGTTCCAATATAGGTTCACCGATCGATATACCCTCAAACATAATCAGTCAGTTGTTACAAGATGCATGAAAACCCGTTGCCAGGAAATATTGTTGCTGATAGGCACACTGGAAGAATGCATGTAAATTTATGAATAGGCATACATGGTCAGTTTCATAACAATTAGACATATTATTAATGGACCAGCACGTGCACAGTCTCTACAAGCGAACCAAGAATAAGAACTTTGTTGTGGACCTTTCATGAGCATTTCTCGTGGGCCCGTTATGAAATCGTGTCTTTTAGGGGTGTGACATGAAGTATTTGAACAGTTCTCAACTAGCCTTTATGTGCATTCTGCTTCTCCGTTTGCAGGATCTCGGTGTACTAGGACTGACATGCTACAGATGCAATCTTGGGGAATGCGATAAAAACGTTACAACTATGGTGTGTGTGGGTAATGAGGCTTGCCACAAGGGTTCCCCGAATGATGGTCGAGATGTGTCCAAAGCGTGCTGGAAACCTGACGAAGGTCAAGCTAATAAGTGCAGCACACTAAAAACTGACATCATTGCATGTTTCTGTGATACGGATCTCTGTAACAGTGGCGAGAAGAATGGTGATTGTGGATCGCTGTTATTTTTAACATTGGGAACGGCCTGGCTTGCAACATTATTTCGTGAAAAACTTGGACTGTCTGGCTGGGATCTCGGCAGGTCTGCAGGATAAATCATCGTTCGAAACTGGATGTTTTCAACGAATATTTGTTTACTATGTATGCGGTATGACCTTTATCGCCTTCGCTCGTTTGAGGCTATTGCATGGAATAAACTTCTAACTGAATTGTGAACGCGCTGTGGCACGATGGAAATTCACAGCTCCAAATATTTTTGTGAATAGTGGCACGATACACGTGCTGACAGCAATACATGTATATACCGTTGCGCGTTAACGACAACATTTCATAGCTTTCTTAATTCTTATGCTGCCAGGTAACGGCGTCACAAGATTCGATAAGAAAGAGCAAGATTCTCATGCGATATAAAATGTTCTTCATAGAGCTTTCACACTCATTCAAATGAAAGATTTTACTAATAACTTTGAAGTAAAGGTAAAAATCTGGTAGCACCGCCTAAGCCTGCAAATTATCTTCTTCTTACCGCTTCGGTATTTTTCCGCCAGGGTCAGTAATCAGTATCGGGATTCGGAGGAACTGCAAATAATCAGTTTAAAAGGTTTCAAAGTATTTACCCTTGTGCTTGTGTATTTCTTTTCCCTACTACGCTTGTGTAAGAATTGTGTTCATAGCTACGCTTTCTTTGAAATGTTTTCCCGGTAGTTTTAGATAAGTCCATTCTTAAATTAGTCAACCCACTGGCGCCAGGTACCAGAAGGAGTCAGAATTTCGACTCCAAAATTGGTACTCGTTGGTCAAAAAATACAGCTAAGAAGTGGTATTTTTGTGAAGATTTGTCTGACCGAAGGTCAGCGAGGACAGTACGATGCATTTTTTGCATCAGTGAGCATGATGCATTTTTTACAGCAAAACGTTCAATTTGTTTAAAAATTAGGCACGAAACATTTTCGACTATTAAAGCGCTGGCTGCGGTCAGTTTTTCCAGGGCTATCCACTGGGATATATGTTGTGGTCATTCGGATGACCAATGGGCAGTTGTGAAAAACGGCTTCACAGAATTTGATGAGAATCAGGTAAAAACCACGCTTTCTGCCGGTAATAAGCACTTTCCCTAACTTCTGAAAGTTCAGATGACCACCCTAGTACAGGAAGAAGAACAGGAAGTTGGTCATTGCTTCGTGGACTTCATAATCTGCCGTAACGAGAACGGATGATCAGCTTCTGCATGACATATACTACCAAAAGCTTCTCTGTGCAAGCCTTTTTCCCCCGAAATCGCTCTTTCTTCCATCGTAAAACTGGAAAATAGGCAGTGACCACTTGGTCATTCATTTAGAAATCACGGTAAATCGGGAATGACCGTTTCCGCTACCATGGTCAGAACTTAAGGCAAGAAAAGCAGCGCGAAAGAGCTTGATACAGTATAATGTATGCCAATTTGCACCCCCGAAAGCCGCAGTCGTAAGAATCATCAGTGGAACACAATAACTGCTGGCCAGTAGTGGCCTATATGATGAGAAAGCCATAGGACATTTAATAATGTCAACGAAACAATGACAATAAACCACTATCCGGTGGTCATCGACCATCGATGACCACTGGTCAGTCTGATGACCATTTAAAATGCGCCGCTGGATAGCCCATCGAAAACTGTGTGGGCCGATGCTCCTATACACTGCAATAGATCAACTGGCTATCTGGTAAAAAAACTAAAAGATTAATCCATTACCACGGTCATGCCCACTGATGCAAAAAATGCATCATGGGCATGGCGGTCAGCTACCGGCTGACCGGTCCAAAGAGGATCCA
>JAQGAU010002949.1:0-14228 GCA_034698045.1 Paramacrobiotus richtersi
ACATTGCATAGTGACACGCGGATGTTATGCATATATCTGCTTAGTTTTTTATTACCCGCATATACAGTAATAGTTTTTCGTAGAATCTGTTTACCACTGCATACCTTATTGCATAAATTTAAATTCAAACTGATATGCGGTTATTGCACTCACTCACCCGTTACTTCCAAAAAGAGCATCAATGGTAGACGTTATATCCAGTGCAGTGTTTGGTTTAAGAAACAAAGTTTGAAATACCCACTAAGCAGCATTTTGATTTGATTATGAATGGTTCTAAAGTCCACTGGGCAGCCGACTTTTATAGCTTTCCAGTCATAATGATGTGAAAGAATTATTCCTTACTCGAAGTCTTCACTGTCTTCTACTGTTCAAACAAGTGACCCGATCGCACGGGTGATCTGGAACAGGATCTCTTGCGTCTGCACTGTATTGTTTCTTGTGTGCCTGGCTGATCAGTACACGGCGCAAGAACGGAGTTTTGTCCGTAAAGCATGTGTTGACATTTTTAAGCTTTAAAAAGCGCACATTGTTCCAATTTGAAATTTAGACGTTTGACAAAATACACCTAGCCGTTGCGCTCATTCTGAACCAAAATGGCCCGTATACCTTATCCGGTTCGGAAGTTATAACGATTTGAATATTTTAAAAAATTCCTGCAAATTTAAAAAAAATAGGTTGTAAGTTTTTTTGACGTCAGAACGTTTCTTATTCAAATATGCATCTACTGAACCAATTCCTGTGCAAATTGGATCAAAACTAGCTTTTTCATGCCCACATTCGTGTTTAAACTTTTTGCCGGTATAGCGCGCGAACCCGTAGCTGCGCGCACAAACGGTTTTTTCGCAGTTCTAGAGCAATCATTTCTTTATAAGAGTAAACATAAGAGTATTTTATACCCTGTAAGTCTACAACAGAAAACGTTCCGGCGCGAACGGTCTCAAATGGCCGGAGTCTAGCCTTAACTAATCTCCTGGTCTTTATGCTCATAGGTTGCTGTCCGTCGTTTCCGTTTCTGATAACCTTTGCGATTATCGGTGGTTGACAGTGGTCATTATCGGTTAAAAATGCAACTTGAAAGGTCCTTGTTTAGCGTTGTTAATGCTTTACTGCACAGATATGAATCGGAATAAGGCAATACGAGGAAGCGTTTAACTCCGCCGCTCTTAATGCAATTTGTTTTGCGCAAGTAACCAAGTGCTGAATGCGCACATGCTGTGTGACAACAATGCACATTTTGGCTTCGAACAACTCGCGAGGTAACAGTCGTGTTGCAGTTATTTTTTTTTGGGATTAGGTAATCCAAAACAGTGCTACTGTAGCTTCGACTCATTACGGGATGCTAGCAGGCTTAAAACACAAAATGCTGAAAACCAGCATTTAAGCATAGAATGACCTAGTAGTCCTTGAAAAAATAACACTGGCTGCTGGGAAGCAAGTAGGCCTCATGTGGGGGATTATCGTGGTAGTATTTGCCACATTTAACGAATACAGTGAAACCAGCCTGCCTGGCTGGCGACACTTCTTTTAATGCGGTACCGGTTAGCTCTTGCCAATCTATGGCGCTAAATTGAAGGAGACGTTTCAACAGCAACTTAGATACCGGAGGGTCAAAAGCCTGGTAGGCTAAAGAAACTGCGTTAGCTGCTATTGCACAATTCTAACATTTGAGTTTACAATTTTACAATATGAATCAATCAGCCATTCAGCAGGAATTTTACAATATGTAGCAGCTAGCGTAACTCCTTAGTCCTTTAACAACGAGTGTTTGGTTAACACTTGGCCACACAGGTCACGGAAAAGCACCACAGCCACGGCCGTTGTCGCCACGTTTTCGATACACTTCCGACATGTATCGTTTACATGAGTATATAGTGCTGCTCAATAATGGTGACCCGTACATGGACAGTGCTAGAGATTGCATAACAACTGCATAATAATAACAAAGTAAAAATAACTAATAATAACAACAAAATTATTACTACTTAAAATTGTAATTGTAATGATAGCAGCAGACCCACGGATGCCACGAAATGCTGTTTCGCAGAGTGCGGAGGACCTCCGGTTCGCTCTGTCAATAATATAATATTGATAAAACACTATTATTATTATAATACGAAAAACATTTATTATTATTAGACAATTAAAAAATATTTATTAAAAAAATATAAACATAAAAACACAAATTAAAAATAATAAAAAACAATAAAAAACATTTGTTGTTATTGAACAACTAAAATCAATAATAACAATTGCCGACCAACCGACTGAATGACGGACGGGCAGCGAAATCCATTTTTGGTCATTTTTAAATAATAAACATTTTTAACTAGGCAGGTGCACTCACATCGATGGCTGCACTAAAGGACCGAAGCGGAAGAACTCAGTTTTAAACCTTTAACATACTTCATTACGTATTTTTAAGCTTTATTTATTTTTGTTGTGACCGACCGACCGACAAATACACAACACAAAACTCGTTTTGGCTGAGTATACAGGACCTCCGCTTCGCTTCGGTCGAATATTTGTATTAAATAATTTTAAATCTTGGATATTTGTATTTAATAATTTTAATAGTAAAGCAGTAATTTGTGTAGTTTAGGTATACAAACATTAATTTACTGGTATTATTAAGTGCAGTTGAGTGCTTTACTCTTTAGCCGGCTGGGCGGCAAGAATTAGAAAGCATTCGGTCAGCTTTCAGAGAAGTCAGCTTTCAGAGAAGTTTTCAGGTTTTCAGAAAACAGTATGCATGCTTCGGTACTAAGTCCGTTTTCGAATCCACATGCAGATGTCATGCCAAAGGATGTGATTATTGCAAATAAATGCATGATCTGCCCTGGCAACCAAAAAAAGTCAGTAAGAAGTGGTGTGACTATTAAATCCTTGTTCGATATATATAATAGTTTCTTGCAGTACCAGGCGGAGCACACTTATTGCGATTACATTAAATGTTCACTCTTCGCGATGAAATATGCGCGGTAATAGCTACAGAAATACTAGTATATGGCTGCAAGTTTAATTAAATGGTGAATATAAAGAAAGTAATTCTGCTTTAAAGTGTACTAGACTGACTTTAGTTATTCATGTCAAGTACATGCAGATATAAATGCCCAGTCTTACAAAAACGTGAAAGCCCAAAAGTAGTCATCCAACAGTTATCTTTTTTTTGCTAACATAACGCATGGCGAGCGAGCAGCAGCTTTAGTATGTTAGGCGACGAGTATTTTTGCGCGCGCAATCTGAATCGATAAAACAGGACGGGTATTCTCTGGTAGTGAAGTGCGAAATCAGTACAGTAATCCTCAAAGCTACCGTTTCGTTGCTGACATAACACACTGTTAAGGCATGCGACATACAGTTTCGGTACGTTTCGCTGGTTTTTTTAACGCGCAGTGCGAATGGATAAAATTGGGTGCGGTACTACCTATGGTAGGTAAATCTCCAACATACACTACATGAACGCGAAAACGAATTGTGGGCGCAACATCCGATGCTCAATTCCTGAAAACTAATCAGCGAATGATTTCAGCCAGCTTGTGCTAGCCACACCCAGACTAGTAATGTGTGAACCCATTGTAAATGATTGGTTGGTTAATTATCGCGATGCACCCGGTAAGGAAAAATTTTCTGGTTTTTGCCAAATCATAAATTTTAGGTTTCATATCTGAATACCAAAATCCTATCACCGCCTGGCAACGTTTGCGGTGGAATTTCAAAGATTTATTTCAAATTTTTCGCGTAAGCCGTTTAAGCGCAGACTGTTACCCCGTTTTCAGGGATTTAGGATTATGAGTTATAATATAATATAATAGCACTACATTTGGAGCTTACTCTTGTGACCGCTATGTTACGGCAACTTACGTATTAATAACTGCAAAAATTCGTAACCGTTTACCGTCCATAACCTCCTCTTAGCGAAAAATACTTGTGATCATTAGATATCGCACTACGTATACATTCTCATATTATTGCGAATGCGATGATTATATGATAATATGATGATATGATGATGCTACGGATAACTGCGTGCTGTGGTCGAGACCCTCACTCAGCTCCTGTACGTTTCGGATCGGCTGTAACTTGTAAGGTACCGTTATAATGTATTTAAAGCATGACTTTTCTGAGTTGGCGTTTCGTATACGCAGTTTCTCGCAAGCAAGCCAACACTTTCCACCACCAAATGCGACGGTAGTTTTTTGTACTTTAACTAGTGGATGGGAACATGTTCGCCGCGGGCGCACTGTCCAAACGACATTGTCAGAAAATTTGTCTTTGTTACCTTGGCAAAATGCATGTGTCACGTACAGCTTTCTGGGAAATAAAGCAAAAATAAGGAAAACTTGAACGTCCAAATAAATTTATTAAAATAGCTAATAAAAACTGTACGCAATTCTCACACAGATCTTAACCCACAGCGCTCAAGGAGAAAGGTTGTCATAGAGTGAGGTTGCTTGACATCGGTATCGGTCATGAAAAATCTTCCTCTGTTTGTTAAACATTGTCATTAACGAACAGCCACTACATTGGTGTATGGCATCATAAAATACGGTCTGCAGTTACGCCGCACGGCAGGCTCACATTAATACACTGGTGCAAACTGAGTCCTGATGAGATTGAAAGATCTATTTTCCCACTCCACATAAACTCTGTACACAGATTATAGGCACATTTTACTGTGAAATCAGTAGGGCTAATTAACGAGCTGTTAGAGAGTACTTACGTCCCTCTTTTTCAGCAATGCTCAGAACATTTCCGCTGGAGAAATCGTAAATGTCTTTTTTCTTTCGACTAAGAAATTCGATTACTCCACGTTGCATAGTCCGATTGTAAAAGATGACCCCCTCAGAGAAAGCAATCTGCTTTCTAGCGCTGATAGTTTGGCGGCTGTAACCTTCTATTCGAATCGTAAATGCATCTGAGAGCTTCGGTAACTCGATAATCGGGTAGGATCGAGTTGCGCTGCATTCTGGATAAGCGGAAAAATCGAGCGTGAAAACTGCAGGTGCGACCCAGTGGGACAAGGTGCAAAACGTCAACAACCAAGCAGTTATTGCTGAGAAGCGTGCCATTTTCTGTAATGCAAAGAAAGCAGGCTGATGGAACCTATACGTTCTACCTTCCCTAATATAATAAGCGCCTTGAGTTTTAACATATGCGACCGACCGTATGCATTTTTCCGGCACTTTCTCGGCATCCACAGTCAGGTAACAATGCGGCAGAAGTGCTAATCGAATAATTATGTTTTTTTTTACGGAACGGAAAACCGGATACATTTCCATGCTTTTGAACAACCTCGTACCATGCTAGCTAGTACCTCCAGGCATTTCGGAGTCTCCAAGCAAATCTAACATTTGACAAATTAGCATACAGTATGCGGTAATATGGAGATTGGAGACGTGATGGATTCGCACAGCACAGAACCATATGGCGTTTGCTTTGTCGTTGATTATTTTGTACTTCTGTATTTGTAGGTATGGTACTGCATTTAGAATTGTTGTTGTATGCTATTGTTGTATTGTTGTATTGCTACTGTTGTATGCTTCTGTATTGTGGCTTAATGGCTGCACATTTGCCGTCATCGCAACAAGCATGAAACGTTCAACAGTTTCTGGCGCTTTCTGTACTACCGGCCCCTTTCTGTACCACTAGGCATCGCGCTATTCACATGGTTTCTGTACTTAATATCACGCATAAATCACGCACAACAACACGCTGATTCACGCAATTTCTTAGAGTGTTTCATGAGATTGTTGAACCATAGGTACATGCCGGCTTGGTTGCCCGATCGACCGCAAGTTATCTTGTATGCCAAATCGGTAAGTATGTAGTACATGCGGTTCAGCAAGGGTATCACTTTTTAGTAGTTACATCTTAGTGGTTTACGGATATTGGGCAAATTCAGTTTCCAGTGTACACACAGACGTTTCGGACAATTAAAGAGAGCTTGCCGTTTTTAAAGGAATAATGATGTTGTTTCCTCTGAAAGTAAACCGCTTTGATGCTGTGGATATTCAAGGAAACGACGGACAGATGCATCGTGGACTGCTCTTGTCTATAACAAAAAAGAGACTGCTCTTGTCTATAACAAAAAAGACAGCAGTAGTGGATATGCTGCATGGGAACCATTCGAAACACACTGTACCACTGGATAAGGTATTCCATATATCACAGCGAGCCTTTTTAGAGTATTACAATGAATCAGAACTATCCGCGTTGATGAAAAAGCCATGCATGGTGGAAGTTCTGGTGCAACGTTCCAAAACCGAACCATGGACTTGGCAGCCTGGCGAGCTCCTAATGAGGAAGCGCTATAAATTCGCAGTGGTACGGGTCAGTATTGCGAGCGTCAAGGCCCTGGAGATGGTAGTTCCGGATGATTATGTGCGATTCGACAACACGTCGGAATTTCGCAGCTGCATCGATCCAAATCGCTTTTACAGGCTGGCAGAAACGATCAAAGCATTCGAAGCAAAAGTCTGTCAGTCGGAGCTATCCGCGCATTCCAGCAATACAGCTGCCGCAGTGCTGAACACGGTTCTGCCGAGAGAAGCGTTGCCGAAGATTCAGTCTGAAGTTTCTGGGTACTCTAGCATCGCAGCAGCCGCAAGCATCAATAAGGTTTTGCCAAAGGAACTGATACTGAAGATTTTCAGTTATCTATTTACGGATGAACAAGCACACGCACGTGCAGTCTGTAAGCTATGGAACTCTTTGCTGCGCATGGCAAGTTCTCATCGGATCAGTATGGACATTCACGCCCTGAGATCGTGTAGAACAGGTCCTCGGCACAACCACCTGGTACCACGACGGGATTACACTCATAACAGGCCCTGGTCTCAATACATATGGAGCCTGATTGGCTGCATTTATGCCAATCTCCCGTTACGGTCTCGGCAAATTGTTGTAACAGTCAACAGCAGTGCAAACGTCAGTGAGCTTGCCGAACTGGTCAAGCAATTCCTCGAAAATGTTGCTCCTGGTTCGTCTTGGTGTGACAAGCTCGACACAAAAAAACCAGGGGAGTGGGAAAGGACGTATAATATGAAATATAAAGGAATGCAGTGGACAATGCAGTTCGTTATTGTAGTGCATCGATGTCAAGGGTAGGTTTTTTTTACCCGGTCAGCTCGCTCGACCGAGTCGGGCACTGCCGTGCTCAGTCACATTCAATGCGCTATCGGCACGGGTTTTGGTTTTTTTACCGCGCGCTTTGAGATATGCGGCCGACTGTGAGCAGACTGTAACTGGAGCGTATGTACTAGGTCGAGCGGACAGACCGGGTGAAAAAACCCACCCTTGATTTCGATGCACTACAGTATCTGCAAGACTTATTCGTACGGCGAGTCATCACAAGGTAATCAGTTCGTTTAAAAACGAAGCTCGCTTAGCAAACTCCTGACATCAGCTTTCATTGGCAGATAGCTTTCCGCCTAAATCAAGCGATTTGCGTCCAACCGAATTTCCAGATGCTCGGCCACGTCAAAACTGCCCTCGGTATTTAAAACAAGTTGCGCAATTGTATAATGGCGAACAGATCAGCGCGGTAAGTATGAGCAGCGAACGCTTTGTATTCACCGGCGGGCGCGATGGTATGCGAATGTGGAATGTTCCTTTGGATGGGAATTCTCGCTCCCGTGACGAATTAACCCGTCTGTCATATAAAATGCCTAGCTGCACTTCGGGAGGACATGAGATTATACGGTCATTCAAAACTTCGTCTGACGGTAGTGTACTGATTGCTGGAGGATCGGAAGAACTAGCAATATGGGATTTAAGTGGCAGCGGTGTTCCACAGGTAAATTCGCATTGCGATTCTTCTAACGATGTAAATATACAAATACGTACCATAGTACGCGTGGACCGCGTGGTTTGTGATATGCTGAATACATTGTTATCACAAACCGCGCGTTAGTGCGACCATGAATATTTATTTGGAAAACAACAGCGCCATACTCGTTAAATCCTTCAAATTCCGCTATTTGCTAGTTAATCAGCGTGCAACAGGTTAATGTACCGCAAAATCTGACATCTTTGCGCACAACCATCCGATATATTTGTGTTTAGCTTAAGGGAAGACGGAGTGTTAGCTACGCTGCACATCGTCCGTTTGTTATATCCGCGGATGCCAAATTGTGCTTCGTAGCTGGGAACAAGGGAGTCGCATTGTGGGATTTACACAACCAAAAAATTGTCAACGGGTTCGACGTGCACAGGGACACCAACAATGTTCACGACTTCTGCCGACCTGGCCCCAGGCCGCCCGGATGGGAGTGCAGGCACTGCTGCACGCTTGAGAACCACCGGTCTCTCCGTTGGGAATATGAACGGTAACAACTCATTAAAAGGCCTTCTTTTGCAAATATAAAGCTGCTCAGCTGCTATTAGAATTTACTCTTTTTATTGCACTATTGCTTTTATCTACGTACGTCCACAACTGTTTTAAAGACAGTTGAAACCAGGGTGGTGCCGCAGTGGTAGCCGGCACTGCAGAATTGTTTTGCAGTTATTTTATATTAAAAGCAATTAAGGTTGTTTGCATAAGATTTTATCAAAACTGGCGCGGGAAGTGTTTCGATCTGGCGAGATAGGATTGGATATGAATTTGGATCAGGCTCACTACCCGACTTAAGCGACCTCGAAAAGGATGTCCAAGACCTTGACATTTCTAGGTAAGCACAATTTCGACGCAGTAGCTCAAAACTCAAATCGGTTCGCTGCATTTACACCTCGAACAGCAAACGGCAAGCTTTTATCAGTATCGTGTAACAAATTGCGTGGCGTCATAAATTTAATATTACAGATAGTGAATACGGTAACATATCTGTAGTTGTGTGGTTATGAACTTGTTGATGCGCTTCATACAGAAGCAGTTTGGAATACAAATACATTTATTTCATTCGTTCCGCATTAAGAGAGTTCAGGACCTTTTATGAAATATGTAGTTAACGTCAACAGTAACGACAGTAACAGTTAGTTATCGTGTTATCCTGATTGCAGTAACGGAATGACCTTGTGGGTTGGAACGTGTGAAAATGAGCGTGAGTTGACTTGCTGGGACGTTCGCGCCAATGCTGCTCGGTGCTTCAGAAGAGAATGGACTTGGAGCGATATTTCGTCAGTTAGCTGCTGTCCCATAGACGATGACTGGGTAGCCGTGGGGCTGGGCGGATATTCTCTAACACCTCCAGCTGTGGAAGTGCATATGTCCGAATTGCGTCGATCATATCTGGTACGGCTTAGTGAAGAAGAACCCAAGGCAGACGAAGTACCTCCATTTATCAATGCGGTGAAATATGCTCGTTCAGGAGAATGGCTGGCTTGGTTAACCAACTACAGTCTGCGTGTTCTGCATCACCCTCACGGAGATGTCGCCTGCGAGGAAATGCCTGATGGAGGGAGAGGAGAATGTACCGGTCTCGATATCTCGGCTGACAGCAAATACCTCGTCGTGGCTCTTAAGTATAGTGAAGATGACTCTGCAGCCGTGGTATACGAAGCAGTGTACTAAAGTACTTGCAATGTTCGCGGCAGTCCGATGAGACACAAAAATGCTACTTTGCCGGTCATATTGTACGCCTCATATGCATTCTGCTGTCAACTTATGGTGTTTAATTAAGCGCGGTCCGGCTGTGGGACAATAAAAGCATCCTTGGTGTCATTTTAAAAGGCTTGTTCTTTGGATTATGCGTGTCACTATTCTGCAATGCATACTGCTTCTGCATGTTCGCCTTATTCCGGAAATAGTTTAATATCTGTAAGGTTGCGAAATACAGCATACCACGAACCGGAATAAAACAGACCACTATTTTGGAGTTACTCATTGTACCGTAAGTTAAGCACAGTCGACTGTTCTACCACGCTGAATTTCCCCACTCAATCGCTGGCGCGTAAACCAGGCTGAGCGGCTCCAGATTATTAATTACTAGATCCGTACTCCGTTAAATACCACATACAGTCTGCCTGTCTAGTCACTAGCCAGAGTTTCCTATGACAATAAATATTTTTCAATAAACCGAATTCTTAATGCATTCCTTTCCCAAGCAATTCAGTCAATTTCACACGGTGTATGACACATTCGCTTGGCACAATTCGCTTGACAAAGCTAGTCTGTACAATCCATTTGTGTTCTATTATAATTCCATTCATAGCGCATCCATAAAGCATTCATTACACACCTTCCAATTAAGATCAGCAAATCTAAGTGTCAAGATGCGATTACTTACGGCATCCGGGTCCAGAAGCCATGCTGGTCCAGTGACAGTATACAAAATGAGGGATCTGGCCGTACCTGCTCTGTCTACTACAGGGAGCAGTTTTACAATATGTATTTCGATTCTGCTTAGGGAGCAGTTGTTCGCGTCGGCCCAAGCGGCTGTTATAAGATTCGAGATTTTTTGCCTATCTTCATCATGAACTTGATTGTTGAGTTGTAGGTACTTCTCGGTTGTGTTATGAGGCGCCGCGTACCACTTTGCAGCTCCAACCTCCGAAACGCCAACCGGGCTTACTGAGGGGTACCATGAAAGCTGATGACTACCGATTGGCACAATGCGAAGAGAAACCTGACCGCAGAACTTTTTTTTTGCCTCCGTTTCGTTAATTTGCGGACTGGTCCACACACCACTGACTATGTAACTAATGAATCGTTGTTGATACATTCTTGTTTCGTTCACGACTACGTTGTTCATTGGCATATCGAAAAACATCGTTGTGTGTACGGCTACCGCAGTGGATGATAGTGGATTTCGCCAGTTTTTGGTAATATTTGCCAAGAAATCGTCTTGATATCCTGTTGTCTCGAGGTACATTGTATGCACAAATGCGAACAATGTAGGGTGGAAAGCTGGAGTGACCAAAATCGGAATCAATGGAGCTGGAGTGCCTGACCAGTCTGGGCAGTTCAGCTCCGGCCCCACCTAAGAATTATCTGTGAGAATTAAGTAAGGACTGGACGGTTGCTACCTTACCATGACTAATGACCGATCTTTGACCTCCGGGCTGTATTCAACAACGTCAAACATCATCCTGTTACGGGGCTCTGTAAATCGGTACGTTTAAAGCGAAACCACATTTCAGATAGTGAATGTGAGAAATAAGAACCGTTTGATACGAGGTAGCTCGAGTAAGCGATATTCAAAATAAAGTAGCGCTGTCGATGTCGGACTACAACCCCGAGTTATGTTCGGCATGGAATAAAGGTCAGTCACTTCTGGAGCAATGAAATGGTAGGTGTACAAAAGGGATACGTTGGACTCAGGATTATGAACGCATTGCTTCCACATCTGCGCCTGAGTGCAGATATCATGTGCATTGGCAATTGTCTCTCCATGATACAGGATATCGCTTGTTTCTACGTTACATGTGGTACAAGAGGTGGAGTATCCCGCCAACTTTGACATAAGGTATACAAGTGGGTTGCAAACGGTTTCCCATCCGTTTGCATTCTCGCAGAAGCGACCGGCAAATTAGTTATGTGGAAAGATGCCAATGCCAAGGAAGATTTCGAGTATAATACGTGGAGAAGGGCAGTCTTATAATGGGTGTATCTCAACGTCTTACAATTAGCTAATACTGTATGTAGCGATTAAGCGGTTCACAAGCAATTGGTACGGTTTTTCGCTATTGCTCATTACAATCAGTGGATAACCACTACGCGTGGTAACAAAAGCGTAAAGCCAGATGGCGAAATAAAATCAATATAAAAAATCTTAGTGAGGCCAAGTATGCACGGAAGTCCATACAGTGTCGAGTAAACCAGCGGCCACACAAGTACAAATATGTATAAGGTCGATATGATCATAATGCAGAAGGTTAGAAACCATTCTCCCCAACGTAGTGCACACCATTCGACGCTGAATTGATAATCTAGTTAAAACGCGCTGGGTGTGTCTTAATTCTGATGCCTTAATGGTGAACGTTTAGTTTGAAACATAATTTCACTGACCGAAGCTGACGAAAGCAATATAACCACGTCCAAGACAAGTCAAAGTCTGCAGCGTCACATGATGATTTACGCTTCAGTATGCTTAACTGAGTGTACAGCTTAGCCATAGGGTCAACAACAAAGCACCAGAATTTGAAGCTACTGTGGCTATTGTCCGGCGAGTGAGATTATGGCACATCCGGTCGAGATCCTTCTGCACCCAAAGGTCCTATACGTCCCGGGTGGGTTGTTAGTTACCCTTATAACGTGGTAAGAGTTGGCGGAATTTATACTGACTTTCTGACAAGCCAACATTTTCCGCCACCAAATGCGGCGGTAATTCCTTACACTTACAGTCAAGTCTCACAGTATATCACTGTATATCCATTTTAGGTGACGGATGGGAACATGTTCGCCGTGGGCTCATTGTCCAAACGACATTTTCAGAAACGTTGTCTTTATGAACTTTTCTGCCATGTAACATGTATCTGTAGAACTTCCTGGCAAATAAAACGCAGAAGCATTTGCACATCCAAATAAATTTGTAAAAATATTTAATAGGAAATTAAGAACTGTCCGGAATTCTCACGCAGATTTGAACCCATAGCACTCTGCGAGCAAGGTTGAACATAGCGACAACAGCCTGACACATGTATCAGTCGTTGTTAAAAATATCAGTCTTTTGACGTTTTCATTAAGGTCATCATTAACGTTTTCATTAAGGTCAGCCACAATTATGGCGTCACAAAGTACGGTCTGCAGTTAAAGTACCCGGCAGGCTCAGCCTAATAACACTGGTACGAACAGAGTCGTGATTTAAAGATTAATTTCTCCACTTTAGTTTATGTAGGATCAGAGCCTCATGCCATCAGAAACGTGCTAGTTCCTTTTGCTGTGAAATAAGTAAGCGATCCGCCAGAGTGCTTAGTACTTACGTTCCCCTTGTTCAGTAATGGTCAGAACGTTTCCGCTTGAGAAATCGTAGATGTCTTTTCTCTTTCGGCCATGAAGTTCGATTACTCCGCGCTGCATAATCCGATTGTAGAAGATACCCCCATCAGGGAAAGCAATTTGCTTTTTAGCGTTGATAGTTTGGCGGCTGTAACCTTCCATTCGAAGCGTAAAAGAGTCTGAAAGCTTCGGTAACTCGATAATCGAGAATGAAACTGCTCTGCATTCTGGATAAGCGGAAAAATCGAATGAAGAAACGGCAGGTATGACCCAGTGCGAAAAGTTGCAAAGCGTGCACAGCCAAGCAGTTATCGTTAAGAAGCGTGCCATTTTATGTAACGCAAAGAAAGCAGACTGACGCAATCTTTATCTTCAACCTTCCCTTACAAAGTGCGCGCTTGGAGTAGAATTTAATATGCGGCGGTATGTATTTTTCCGGCACTTTCCCGGTATGCTTTGCCTGCAGTCACGCAATAATGCGGCAGCAGTATTAATCGAACAATTATGCTTCTGTTTCCGGAACGGAAAACTGGATACATTTTCATGCTTTTCACCAATCTCATGCCATTCCAGCTAGTACCTCAAGGATGTTCAAAGTCCTGAAACTGGTGACTATCTGTACATAGTATGATTTATCATTAATTTTATGTATTTACAAATATAAACCTGATTAATCGTCCTTACCAAACTCCCAGTTTAAAAAGAATTACCAATATCTGGGTAAGTGAGTTGTGGAACAGATTTATTCAAGCAAAATAAAATTTCCTAGACATTCGCTGTAAACTCCGGGGCATTACAGGAACACTCTGTATGAGTGCGTTCGTCACACGTACTGCAAAGAAAAGAAAAAGTGAAATCCGCATTCCAGGTGACCAGTGAGTTGTCCAACCCTTTCGGCACTGTGGTGCAGTAAACGCGCACCACCGACTGCGACAATGTAAAAGGCTATAGTCCGGTTTCCATAAAATGGAAGACGGAATTGTGGCTGTCATGCGCCAGAATCTTGTGGCGGAAGAAAGGGCGGACGCGGAAATGCGGGAAACGAATGTTTTAAGGTAAAGATGTTTTGACAGATCATGCTGATCAGCTCGGATTTACAGTGCACAATTCTAAATCGCATATGCATCGTATGATCATTCGTCGTGTACCAGTTGACCTTTCGGATAATGATTTCCTCAGTGAAATTCGAGCAAAAAGTGGCCTACCTGAGTCGGCAGTGATAAAAGTAGTCACGAGATTGAAAAGTTTCCGTAAACAGATTTCCACGTGCGCAGTTATTTTGGATGTTGATCGACAAACTAGAGAACTGTTCTTGTCGAAAAAGTCATTGATGGTGAATTGGCAGTTGTGTCCT
>JAQGAU010002950.1:0-14227 GCA_034698045.1 Paramacrobiotus richtersi
TGTGCAGACAAAAATGCTTTTACATTTCGATTAACCTGTTTCCTTATAGCTGCCTTAACCATACCGGACTTTTTACCGGACTTTTAGCATATTTTTAGTCTGGCGGCTATCAGGGGAAACTTCACGGCTGTTTTGGGTACTATTCCTTGATATTTGACTCTTTTCTCGTCTGTGCCAGGAGCATGCTTTTCCATGGCTTTTGGCCTTGTAGCCATTATTTGGGGGCTTTTGCCATGGCAAAATAACTTTATTTTGCAGTTTTGCTTTGGCTGTTGCTTTGGCTAATATGCCCTTGGTTTAACCATAGCGGAACTGAATCAGACGGGCCTCTCGGAGGTCGTTTCCCTTAGGAAAGGCCGAAAGGGCCTCAGTCAGGTCCATCTGGTTCAGTTTCGCTCTGGTTTAGCGTCCGGCTCAGACAGCGAGACCAACAATCGAATTAGACGAGACAGAGAGACTTTCCAGTTTCCACAGCCACACACTATTAGAGGAAGGCGCCAGTCCAGCCTGATGAGATGGAATGTGATCCTGCAGCGGCTTGCATGATTCTAGTCTCTGTGAAAGGCTGCCTGCGCCTGGTCCACCGTGCCACACCGCATGGCTGATCTTTCGAGTGCATGCTGTCCACAGTAATTCAGATTTGCGTTAATAATCTGATACACTCATTGAGCAAAACTCATAAAACGAAGCTTAATTAAAAATGGGCCGTTTTCGAGCGCGTTTCGACTTTCCTGATTCAGACATGACCTGGAGTAAATTTCTCCCAGAGTTCAGAAGGTTACTTGATCATCTGGACCAGCTGGAAAGGAAAGTACATCTTCTAGAAACGATTAATATGGATCTGGAGCGCAAACTAAACAGCGCACCTATTATACCCCCACCTGCGGCTGCGGCCACCCCTCCGAGTTACAGTGGGGTGGGAATTACCCAGGACAGTATCAACGAATTTAATACCACAATTAAAGAAATTTGTGAACGACTGTATCTCATGGAGTGCGCGCACGAAACTGACCAAAATGTTGATGAAGAAGATGATGGGAAATTCCGCAAATACCAGCCAAAAATCGCCAGAAAGCGAGCAGAATCGTGCCACCCCATCTTACTACTGCCGTAATTATGCAACGGCTGAATGATGAGCCGGTCGTTTCAAAGGATGCTGAACTAGAACGGTTAGCAAAAAGTTCCCAGACCGTCGATGAGGAATTTAGAGGTACTGCGTGCCCTTCAGATCCCGCATATACCTCACGGAGGCTTTTTTGTAGGGGACCTTCCTGGTAGGAAATATTCCAGAACTGATGCCTTAAGGAAACTCGAAAAAGACATCGCTAAGCTGAAAAGCGAAGTCTTACTAATCAGATTCCCCGATAATCACGCATCAAATCGTGGTGACAAGCTAACATCAACTTCCAAGAACGCTACAGATGCGAATTATTAGTAAGTATACATACTACCATAGCAGCTTTTTGTCTTCTCATGTTACTGTGATGAGTTCTTTCGAACCAAATATTAGTACCTGGTTTTCGTTTTAGTTTATTTTAGTGCCCTGTTTTTCTTGACATCATTGTGAAGAAGAACGGGATTGTGCTAGGCATAGACACATAAATGGTACATTACAATCTGTTGTAAGATATTGGATCATCGTATAGCGACTTCCGTTACATCAGAAAACATTAATTTTACGGTTTTTACGCGAAAATATTACCCCGTGTGTATACAAAATGTTTTGTAGTGGTTCACATTGCAAAAGCGGGGTAATTTATCTGTATAATTAAGAAACAATTTTGCATCTTGAAACGCTCTGATAAATAATTCTGGCGTTATTTTTATTATCACTTATTAGTCCTTTTTGTAGTCAACCGGGGTGCCGAACGATTGTCCTGCAACGTACGGAGCGGTATCTGGGATTGTACATTGTAAGTGCTCTAATTTGATCACGTTGGTTACGAAACAGGTCATATGAAGTTCTGATTCATATCACAATACAGTGGCCTGCGAAGACTCTAACGACCAGAACTCGATGCTAGAATTTATTATTATTTATCATGCGTCTGCAGCTTCTTTTTCTATTGTATTCTGTTGTTTGTTTCCGAAACCTTGCTTTCCGTGTTATCAGATGGGAGGCCGGGGAGGGCACGACGATGGTGTGCCCGTTTATGTCAGCTCGATCGTGCCCAACAGCGTGGCCGCGAAAGACGGTAAGTCTGTACTACTAGTAGGCATTTGCGTTTTCTACTTTTATCGGAAAGTTATGGGAAAGGCGGAATTTCAGTCACAATCACAATCAGTCGTAGAACAACAGCAAAAACAATTGAACACTTAAACATCTTTATTAATTTTTTAAACTAACCCTAATGCTATGGCACTTTGTATGTATTATCTTTTGTAACTAACTGACGAAGTTGGATTTTTCAAAAAATACAACCCGAAAAAAATATCTTATACCTTGTATATAAGCTACAACATTTCTCAGTTAACATTTAACAATGATTCTGAGATAATCATGAAATATATGCCGGTGAACTTTAGAAACCAACAGCTGAATAGCTATGAAACGAGGTAATTGCTCTTTGCTGGCTATGCAGACCGAAGCGATACAGTACTGCTGTCTTTTTATTAGTTTTCTGACAAGGGCTATAGTGCTAGTATTCATGCGTGGAGTATCCGCTTTTGATTGTCCCACTAGGGGCGCTGTATGGTATGGTATTAGCGTACACAACGCAGTTTAGTCCTCATAACTTTGTCATTTTTTAAAACCTATAGTCCAAAAATAATAGATCTCCAGAACTCGTACTGGAGAACATGGTGGTCAAATATCAAGAGAATCGGACCACTTTGAACAGTTATCGTGTCTGAAAGGAATATGTGCACTTCCTTAACAGACAAAGTGCGCTGGAGCTGTGTATATAAGACCTTCGAATTCGCTCAACTTCGGTCTATTAGTTCAGTGCTGTAAAGGTAACTTAAACAAAAGCATACTTGACGAAATACTTTCCAGGTCGTTTGAAGGTAGGCGACCGGATAATCTCCGTCAACGGCGAGAATGTAGATGGGGCCAGGCACGAACATGTCGCGGGCCTTTTCGACACCGGTGGTGACATCGTCACGTTCGTCGTTAGTGGTGGAAACACAGTTCCTGATGTGAACGACAAAAATCGCGCACTGCAAAATACAACCGGAATTCATCCCAGAAATTCAGAGTTCTCTCCGTTTGACTGGTTTGTCTTTGTAGTTATCTTTACTGCTATGTGTTGTGCTGTTATTCCAGAACTGTTGTTTGGTTAATCGATAACGAGAGAATCGATCATGTCAGTTGGTAACTGCGAGTATAGGAATCATCAATGTTGTTATTTTTATTAGTATCTCAACGACACTAGTTAACCCCTTGTATAGAGGACTTCAAGTTCAACAGGATAATGCGCACGCGACACGCGTTCGAATTGTCATGACGCGAAGATAGTGTCCTGCTGACCGGCTGTTCAATCAATCAATCAATCAATCAAGGTTTTATGTCAGTGCTACGGGGCCGTCCTTTCGGCAACAGACAGCATCCATACGGGAGGGAAAAAAACATAAAAAAGAGGCCCTGGTAATGCTAAAACAGGCGCACGAGAGTGACAATAAAAAAAACCGCGCATTTAAAAAAAACACGTTACAAAGCAGTTCGTGTACTATATGTAGTCTGCGATGTTGAACTTGTAAATTTTGTAAACGTTTTCAAATATGTATCTAGACACAAGTAACTCGCAAAACGGAGGAAGAGCGCCCACAAAAGTAGCGGCTTCTATACAATAACGGCCAAACGATTGTGTTGTTTAGTAATCGTCGTATATCGCACATTGCTGTTATCATTTTTTACGTTTTATTGATTGTTCAGTACCACGCTTGCGGTTTGCAGCCTTATTGCGATATTTACTAAAGAACCATCGGATGTATATCGTTAATAATCGGATGCCTCATGTGCGCTTCAAACAGCAATGCATTCTCGACAACATTAGTAATACAGAAGTACTATACTTTCGCCAACCATATTGCAGATCAGTCACTGTACGTAGAGCAGAACAACCCGACATTAGTAATATAATCGAACTGCGAAGCATGATTTTTTTCGTTCTGTACATTTGCAAATTACACGTTCTACATATAAACAGCACCGATCATGGGCGAGACGCACCAGTCGCACCTTAAATAATAGATCTAAGAAATGTTCATGGAACTGAATCAGTAGTGTTTGCACTGAGCATCGCAACCCTTATTGACGGAAATATCATCCGATTCTCAATAATACCTGAAGTAAATGCACATAATATTGACAATCCGCAGCACGCACTGGATGTTTGCCGTACGCACATACATCCAGAACGTTCTGAATTTGGCGTTATTCAGCTCAAATTCGTCCAGCAGGGCGTTCCAGTTGTGTGCCTTAAGCTGCTCAATACCAAACGCGTCCCTCGCAGTGTACTCCTTCTACCAGACCGTTCCGACATTAGGCTTTAGATTGGCCTCCGTGATATTGGCAATATAGATCTGACGATCGAGAAACCGCCAGCGGATGAATTCTCTGCAACAAGGCTCAACTGAAATAATATTATATGGGTTCTTACTTAAAACCTGCCTTCGTAATCTCCATCATTGGTGCAGCCTGCATTCTGGCCAGTGAATGGTGTGATGCTGGAGCCGACGTAGACGGATCTGGTGACCTTTGTTACATCAGCCGGGTCGTAATAGATATGGACGTTTTTCTTGTGCTCGTGGCCGTAAATCTGAGCGCGAATGGTGCCTTGCTAGCTTTACCATGGTTGGTATCGGAAGAATTGTTGCAACGTGCCCAGCGGCAATCTTGAGATTTAATTGTCAGTCCACGAGCGCATGCAGTCGGCGCTGCTGCTGTGAAATTATTTCGATGGTTTGGATGGATGATGCTCAGTTTTCCTTTTTTAGTACAACGAAGGGGGCCGACAACTAGACACTGTGAGTTTACTGTTCCAACAACTAGACACCTAATGCCCGTCTGTGCTGATTGAATGCGTGCGTCCATAGAATGTGTGCGTGGGTTGCGAGCCAAGCGAGACTGAGAGACAGACAGGCCTCTCTGCCCTGTCTCGAAAGGGCCGCAGAGAGGCCTGTCTGCTCTGTGTCTCGCTGTAGCGCGACTCAACGGAGACTGTGTACGGGGTGCCGCATTCAATCGCAGTACTGAGCACACACGGGCAATAAGTGTCTAGTTGTTGGAACCGTAAACTCACAGTGTCTAGTTGTCGGCCCCCTTCGTTGTACTTTTTGTGGCTGTTATTTAGTGATGTTTTTGGTGTCGGGCGCGATGCCATTCATCTGCGAATGGCCCTGCTGAACGAAATGTTCAGAGGAATAAATTTGTTGTTGTTGCTGCCTGCAGAAGCAGATGACCAAGACTATGAACTTTATCCCCGGCGTTCTCGTCATCCTGCAGCTCGGTGATTATCCGCTGAAGCACTGCACTTGGATCTGTGGTCTTGAGTAATGGCCAGAAATTCCGTGACACGACATCTCGCCGCGTAGCGTCTCGGCGTTGTATCTCAGGCGCCGCAACGTTTCGGCGCTTTGACTTTTCGGCGACGTAACGTCTCGTAGCTGTAACATTTCGCCGGTAGCAGTACTTTCGGCGCCACTTCGCGCTTTTGACTGGCTAACTATTCCAGAATATTAAATGGAAGTCTTCGGACGGCATACAGAGTTTCCCCTGTATTTTTATTTACTCCATATTTATGTGTATACGGATGTTGATTACAAATCTATGTGTGCGGATGTTGATTACAAATGTATGTACATACTGTATACTTGAATCACTCATGAATGTATGATACTTTGTATGTATAATCACATACGGCATACATCGCCGCACAGCCGAAGCCGCATAATTTAGAATTAGCAATAGCCACTGCGCCGCATAGTGGTTTTTCCAGACTGCCCAACGCCAAAAGGTCATGAGCTGAGCTAGACGGCGCTAACGTGTACAAACTCCTAAACGTCGCAGCACCTAGCCGTTGCCGCTCCCAGTCGGCGTCGCGCCAAGGCGTCCCGCGCCAAGAAGTCGCGCGCCGAGCTGGTCGGCGCCGAGGTGTCCGAACTCCTAAACGTCGCAGCGCCTAGCCGTTGCCGCGCCCAGTCGTCGTCGCGCCGAGGCGTCCCGCGCCGAGCTGGACGGCGCCGAGATGTCGTAGTACCTCGATCCCCACTGTCGACAACAATAAACAGCAAAGGGGCCAGGGCCGCGCATCCGGCTAGCCATGGGCCAGATTGTGGTATGGTACAGTGAATCAGGCAGCCTGCCATCCACAAAGAGAGGTAGGAACGACTCAGCCTGAACGAGGTGTTGGGGAATCACATTCCATCTCTGTGGCTGTGCAGTGTTTCAGCTTGGACAGAGGGGCCAGCATTGTCAGCAGTACCAAGACATAATAGATGGCACCAAAGCTTGGTCTACTCGACAAAATATGACTGTCTTCAGAATTAATGAGGAAAGCAAACAAACCGGCCACGCAGCGTGCGGCACGGTTTCTGCACATGAGACACCGAGACGCATGCACTTTTCTGTTGCGCTCGCCTGCCAGTGCATCTTGGCTGAAAACAAAGCCAGACTGGCCAGTGCCCGCTCACAGTACCAGTATACCTCTCTTCCTCTGTTGCCTCTACGAGAGGGTGAGTTTTTTGACTTTTCAGATTTGTTATCAGTTCTTTCGATCCAGCTTGCTGGGAGTTTTTAAAAAACAACTACTTTGTAAAGCATTGTGAAGCAATGCTTCAAAAAAATCCTACCATCTACCTTGCTTTACAACATCTGGCCACCTTTTGTTCAATATGAAATGTATTCTTCTGCTGGAAGGACGTAGAACGGCGTAAATGAATAAATAGCAAAAAAGATGTGCAAATATGAGGAACAGGTAGGACCGTAGAGGTGACGCGATGGGTGGATTCTGGTATACGTTTAGAATAAACTTAGATCTGTTGTAAGAGAACGGAACGACTGCCGTTCCGCGACAACAGACAACATTAGGTTTCCAAAATACTACCCGATGATGTATGTAGATGCACTAGTATGTGGGATTTCTGTAACTTTGCATGATTAATTGTTCTCTTTTTATCAGAAACAGATTTAAAACTTTTGCACACCATCACAAATTTCCATCTGCAGTTTACTTTTAGGGTGGGTCTCGAATTCGAAGCGAATCTCGATACGGTACGGAGGCGTGGTTAAACGAAGATACGGTTCGCGAAGCCACCTCATGAGGTGGTTACGGCGCCGTAACTTTCGTTTAGCCACGCCCGCGTACCGTATCGAGATTCGAAATCGAGACCCACCCTTATTATCCTTTCACAGTTTAGTGATTCAAAACTTGCTGCCTGTTTGTAGGCAGCCGGAATGTCGAACGATTGTACTTCAACGCCAACATGGGTATCTGGGATTTACCATTGTAAGTACTCTAATTGTAAATCGGTCATGTATGTACAATAATGTACTGATTGCGAAGCAAACCATCGGCAAGTTTATTAGAATTGGAGCCACAGTAGTGGCTCGCGAGGACTTTGACGATCAGATGTTAGCATTATAAATTATATAATCGTAATTATTATGAGGCTGTGCGTAATTCCCTAGCCGTTGCACTCTGTTTTCGTGAAACTATAAGTAAAACACCGATGTCTGTGTTGGCAGGCTGGTGGCCACGCAGATTTCGACGGTTATTTTCCCGTTTATATTAAAACCATCGTCCCCAACGGTCCGACCGCGAAAGACGGTAAGTAACTAATACTGGCGGCGTTTTGCACATTACCGGACAATTGTGGGAAAAGAAAATTTCGCTCACAATTGTCAGTCGTAAAATACAGCTAAATAATTCAACACTGGATGATTATCTTCATTTTTTTCGAATTAACATCATTATTTTCGAGAACGCCTATGGTACTTAGTAGGATTTTTAGCAAACGGGGAATAGACCTCATGCGTTCGACCTGCACCCAGGCGGTTGACTAAAGATCCTGAAGCGGAAGTAAATTTGCTCCTAGACACACATGTTGAAGAGACCATCTTCACGGCATTACAGTCCAAGGTTTATGACGCTCTATGACACCTTAGACGACACAGAATGAACAGGAGGATTCCTCTTATCATGGTTAGGGAGGCCACTCGTCGTAGAATTGTGATTGAAGATTTTTGTGACCAGTTGAGGTTAATTTCCTTTTGTTTGCCTGACTCTAAACGTTTTGAACTCGACCGAACCGAGCAGCTTGTAGGCTTGCCCGGTTGGCTACCATAAGCATATCTCTGTCGGCTAAACGGGTTTCGGGTTTTTCGTACAACGGCTGACTCGTGCGTTCCACCGCATGAGGTCTATGAAATTATTCTTAATCCCGAAACACGAAAATGTTCATTAAAGTGTTATTTCCCGCAAATTCTGAAAACATTGATAATTCTTCACTAGATTCGGGCATTTACAGTACGAAATACTTACCGGTCAGGTGTGAAAAGCAGCAGAAAAAAGCTGCAAAAGTTATCGCATTACTCTTAAAAGTAAATTGAGCAAAACCATGCTGAACGAAATATATTTTCTAGGTCGCTTGAAAGAAGGCGACCGGGTAATCTCCGTGAACGGCGAGAATGTAGAAGGTGCCGCGCACCACCACGTCGTGAGTCTTATCAAGAGCAACGAAGACACCGTCACGCTCGTCGTTACTGATGGATACACGGCTCCTGATCTGGTTGACGAAAATCACGTGTTGGAAGATACCAGGTAAGTGCACTGGCTGTTTGCGGGCACTGGTACATTGAAGCGAGCATGCAGGGGGCTCGGAAAAACAGTTCAGCAGTGCTGTCGGTATCGCCACCGACGGAGCGGACGAAGGGCTCGTTTCTCAGGGTGTACAGGACGGGAATGTCACTACCAGTAAATACATTTCAGCGGATCACCATGCTAAGGCAAGCTAGAGCTGCAAATCAACGGATCACGAATTTTTAAAAATCACCCGATCGAACAATTCTTGTTTTTCATTCTCCATCGTAAAGAGCAGGTTCAATACTCTAGAAAACATGTTTGAAATACTTTCAGAAACTAAAACAAGAATTAGAAAAAGCAACGTAACCTGTCCGTTGACAAATTAGAAAAAGTCCGCTGAAATGTATTTACTGGTATTGTGTTGTTGCGCAGTACTTTCGCTTCCGTAACCGACGGGACGGAGACAAAACAGAGTTTTATTGAGTATGGGAGATGGGCCCTTACACAAGCATACGATACACATGCCAAACAGTCTGCAGAACGAAAAGCAGATCATCGATGAAAAATGTTAGAAAAATGGCCGTCGAAAGGTCACACTTCGTCTCAGTACTGTACCCGCGGAATCAGTCAGTGGTCAGTACTGTATTCAGATACATGCGCATCGAATAATCCTACTCTGCCCGCATGCACTCATCACACTGCCAGTCCCAGGTAGGCCGGCATTGTTCGCGTAGGGCAAAATATCTGACTCATTTGATCCTGCGGGTGCAGTTGGATAATAAGTGAATAACTCAGATTAACAGTGACTGAATAATGATGATAGTATTATTACAGTAAGCAGAAAATTTTTACGAAATGGATAAAAATACAGTGGCGGTAAGAGTCATCAGGGAGGATGGCCCGGCTCTCCGGGTGGGGCTTTACGCAAGGGTTGGTGTCCAGGTGCACCCACTCTCCCGTCCGTCAGTCCAAGAAGAATCACTTCTGCTGGGTGTTTTTTGCGGCCCCGTAACTTACGCCCCACGCGCGTTACTTGCGGACTTTCCGTAATTTTACCGTTTTTTCATGGTAGAACGTGCTGTTTATTTAGCAGTGCGGAATGCCGAACGATTATCCTACAACGGCAACGCGAACAACGCAACCTCGGATTTGTCATTGTAAGTAGAAGCATTCTGATTTGGCCAAATGTTGCTTGTCTAGTATTCGGTTCTTATGAAAAATATGTGGAAAAATATGGTTTATGATCTTAGGCTGGTGGCTACGGATCACCAGAAGGCTACGTACCTATTTATGTTGAGAATATCGTAGCTAACGGAGTGGCCGCGGTAGATGGTAAGTGATATTCCAAGTGGATGGATCATTATGCGAAGTTTAAACAGCTTTATTTTAAAAACTGCTCTGGTAATAGTACAATATTCATGTTTTAGTTTTTAAAATGGTTCAGATAAAACTCCAGAGTCTTCAAATCCACTACTCAAAAATTCTATGTTTTATCTTTATCTTTTGAGAAAAGTGAAGCAATGCGCAGTTATTACTGATTTACTATTCTTGGATCAAGAATACAATACTGGTTATCAGAAAAAAAGTGGTTTATCAAGAAATTATAAAAATAAATCAGCACAGAGTGCCAACGAAATATTTCCAGGTCGTTTGAAACCAGGCGACCAGATAGTCTCCGTCGAAGGAAAAAGTCTGGATGGGGCCATCCATGCGCACGCGTTGAGCATTTTCCTCAGCTACAGTGCCCAGGAAATGATCACGCTGGTAGTTGTCAGCCGGTACGCAGTTCCTATCTTGTTCGACAAAAATGCCCTGTTTGAAGATGCACCCACGGCTGCCGACTTCTCCGTCGAAGGGAGTGCCAGAAAAGCCGGTTACGACGCATATGTGACAGAATCTCTGAAACGTTACGTGCAAAAGCACAGGCAGAGACGGCACGAGGTCCGTCCCAGAGGAGGGGCGAAGACCCTCGCTGGTCGAGTCGCCAGGTTTCGATTCGCCAAAAAACCAGCCAACCAACAATGGTCAGCCCGTGTCAGTCGTGGGTTTGTTAATTCGCCAGTTTGCCAACCCCCTCGAGCCGCCATCGAGCGTGGGGATTTGTTTTCCCAGCTGACCGTTGCAGCACTAGGGACGTTTGGTTGTGCGCTTACCAAGGTTATTCGTGTTGTGGGCAGCAGAATCCGACAGTTGTCAGGAGAAGCTAGGGCGACTGCATTTCTAAAGCATCCTGTCACTTTGGCCGTCGTTAGAGGAAACGCGGCCGCTGTCCTTGCCACTCTTCCTGTACGCTCTAAACCTATGGATAATGATCATGGATGTTTTTTTAACATTTGAATACCATCAGATTTGTAGATTTCATACGGCCTGTCATTTCTCATTTTTATAACAAGGGTCTATAAAATCAAGAATACAACAGGATCATATTTCCTAAATTTTTCACACTTTGACTTTCGCTTTTATGCAGTCAGTTCTGTAAACGTTTCTGGATATGAGTAGTTTTGGTGTATGCTTCTGAAGAGTAGCATCTTTCGAACGAGCTTGGGATTTTCCAGGATAAACAGTGTACCAAAATCGCGAGTTGATAAGAAAAGCCTTTCGAAGTGTCAGCGACAGCCAATAATTTAAATGGATCAACCGCAATAATTTTGCGCTTATTCGGTTTGGTTTGACGGAATCAACGAAGTTCTCGAACCCATACCATCGAACAAAACTCATGGTTCATTTGACCGCTATATTTCTGTACCGTCTTCCAAGAACTTCAACCTACCCTCCATAAAATCAGCAGACAACGGGGGGAAATAAGAGAGCAGCGATCAACAAAGCGGGCAATAAATAACAGAATATGTGATGAAAATTACTGTCGACTTGCTGATATAAACGTACATTATTTATAATGTAAAGAAAGAAATGTGAAGCGTGTGTTCTAAACTATAAACTTAGTGAGAAATTCTTAACCTTACCTAATCTCAAAAATTATTGGGAAATCGTTCAGAACTTTGGCGCATAAGCTTGCCCTTTTTTTATTGACAGTTGTTTCAGAACACTTTAAATAATATCCCTCAAACGTAAACAAACAACCAGTAAATTACGCACATTAACTCGCAACCTAGAAAGGCGCAAAGTTAAAGATAACTGTGAGAAGAAGGGAAGAGCTTAAAGACAAGCATGTGCTGTCACTAGCGGCATCAGCACGGCTTTAAACAGCGCAACTCGGATGTCGGGATCGCATATGACAGATTAGTTGGTGTTTACACTGAGCATCGCAACCTTTATTGACGGAAATATCATCGGATTTCCAATAATACCTGAAGTAAAGGCACATAATATTGAAAGCAATCCGCGAAATGCACTAAATGTTTGCTGTACATACTTCCAGAACGTTTGGAATTTTGCGTCATTCTGCTCGAATTCGTCCAGCAGTGCGTTCCAGTTGTGCGCCTCCAGCTGGTCAATACCAAACGCTTCCTTCGCACTGTACTCCTTGTACCAGACCGGTCCGACCGTAGGATTCAGGTTGGCCTCGGTGATGTTCGCGATATAGGTCTCATGATCAAGAACGGCCTGTGAAAGGAGGATTTTTCTACAGCAACGTTCAGCTGGAATGTATGGATGCTGTTTGTTACCCAAGAACTGCCTTCGTGATCTCCATCGATGGTGTAGATTCTGTAGCCTGGGTTTTGACCAGTGTAGGGTGTGACACTGGGGCCGACGTAGACCGACCCGGTGACCTTTGTTACATCAGCCGGATCGTAGTAAATGTGGACGTTGTCCTTGTGTTCGTGGCCGTAAAACTGGGCGCGGATGGTGCCTTGATAGCTATACAGTAGTTGTGATATCCAGTTACAATCTCGTTGGTTTAAGAAAGATGTACTGTTTAAACGTACCGGGCGACAATTTTGAGATAGTTGTCAGTCCATGAGCGCATGCAGTCGGCGCTGCCTGGGGGCAGATGTCCCAGAATATGCACTTTATCACCGGCATTCTCGGCATCCTGTAGCTCGTTGATGAGCCACTGCAGCTGTCCGTTGGGATCCGTGGTGTTCATTAGCAGCCAGAAATTCATGTTGTAACACATGTTGTTATTGAGTGAGATGATTCTCAAGCCGGGGAAGGGGTTGATACGGTAGTAAGCGCCCCTACAATACACGTAAACAGTTACACAAAAACGAACTTCTGAATTATGTAGTATGTGCATCTGAAATTTGGCAACATAAGGAAAGGCCGTGGATGTCGAGCTACATATTCGTATAACTTACTGTGAGACGGTTTGCAATGCATCGCGGGGTAGCCATCCTTCCCAGGCGGCAGCCAAAGCATCGTACAACCAGCCAACACTGTGAGCACCTCCGATTGACGGCGGTGGAAAGCTGCAGCAGAGAAATTAAGTCCATCCCGAGTCCAGCTGCTAAATACAGATAGACTGCAGTTGCTCTTTACCCATTACCTATTACAAGGAGCGCTTTCATGGTTGCCCACAACAGGATAAATCGGAACATTGGGGAAATGTCTGTTGAGGTATTCGATGGTCAGATTCAGCACAGCTAGTTGTTGTTCCCGAGACTGCTGCCAGATGTCATGAGCCGGGAGATCACCAGTCATCATGATGTAATCAATCTGTACAAATATTCACACTTTTCCATTGCTGTTACCTTAACGTTGACAAAAATAACTGAAATATTAAGACGTTAGAAGTACTGCAGATGTTAGAATAATTATTATCATCCGACCAGCTTTGTTGCAATGACCGTCATGACAATCACACCGCAAGATTAGATAAAATACTCGTATGTTGTTCTAATCAGCATGGCCGACGACATACTTGTTCGTTTCTGGCAATCCAGTCGAACATGTTGTCCACTAAACGGGCTGGCGCATCACATTTGCCTCGATCACCCCAATGACCGGCCGGTGTGCCGACAACATCTGTAAACAGATTTTGATAAACATTCGATAATTTGTCAACTATGGTGATCTACACCATGGTGGTCTATGTAGATTTTTCTAAATAATGCTGTGTGTTATTTTTGTCTGCTTATCGTATTTAAATTCCGCAGTCCGTACCAGAGAGTCTCGAAGAACATCAGACATCATATTATCTGAAGAGTATTAAACTAGGTAAGTGCACTCGCTGTTTGCGGGCACTGGTGGACCGAAGCGAACATAAAAGCTACACAGAGTTAATCTAAACAATTGTGGATTTGTGGACCACCGTCCACAAAGAGTAAAGAGTATTTGTGCAAGGTACTTCGCAGTGGCAGACATATTGCATTGCTTTATATCCGCCCGGCACCCAAGAAAGCAAGTATTGTTGACCTTTATCAATGTCATAAAAAGTAAGTATCACATAGTATTATATTATATCATACATAGTCTTAAGTAAATATATAGACAAAGTTGACATTTTTTTTGGTTGAACTAAACCGTTTTGTAAAATATGCAGAACACGCCTCTACTTCTGTGTTATTACGTAATTCTTCCGG
>JAQGAU010002951.1:0-14215 GCA_034698045.1 Paramacrobiotus richtersi
GGAATCCGGCCCACTCCATGCCTCGAAGCCATCACGCCACAGGAACTGTATCGATGGCACGAAATCATGCCGGATCATATAATAACGGATCTCCTTCCACTTGCCGAAGAAATCAGTGAAATTATCGACAGCTCATTTGAAGAATGGAGATCAAAGAAAATCTATTCCCAGTTCACTTTACGCTTGTTGAAGCTCCTACCCAGGGATGTTCCAGATAGGAAAACGCGAATTGCGAAGATACTGATGGCGGAGTATTTGTTCTGCATGTTTAACAAACCCACCAAACCACTTCCGGAACATTGTAAGGGTTTTGTAATGGGGTAACTTCAGTTATCGTTGCATTCATTGTCATGTGTATATTTGCAGCATTTCTGCCAAAAACTGTGCCTGAGACTGTCACAAACTACTTGAAGAAGGAGTACACCACGGCTTCGAAGACTGTTGCAAAACAACGGTAACTAACAATCCTAAAATTAAAAATGACGTTGGTGAATTTCGTATTTTCCGTGGCGTCGTTAATCTCGTTTTAATATGTGCCGATTTTGATTTTCAGTTGTGAGCTTTTTACTGCATGTTGTTCCAGGAGGATCATGTGTAGGCTTTTTTCTTTGTAGGTTGATAAGCATCAGAGGGAAGCATAAGATTTTGGCTCATTTGTTGTTGATCGTGCTTCACTTAGAGGATTATGCGACAGATGTTACGGCTGTTTTAGCTGATATGCCTGGAAAGGAGCGTAAAATGTATGTCAGTTCATGTGCTTTTTTCGCTGAGGTTTTACAAACATCTGGTTTATTTAACAGATTCCAGCACTTGACTTCGATAATCGGTGGCCGATTCTCCGAGAGTTATCAGAAATCCGGTGATAGATTCTCCGTGACTTTAAAGCATCCATGGAATTTCCCGAAAAGTCAGGCTGGAACGCCGCGTAAAAGAAGGCATTGATGGTAGGATTTAAGCTGAACAGTCAGTTTCTTGACCGGAGTTTTATCTGAAAACTGCTGGAGTGATAATTTTGTGAAATTACATGAGTGAACGTTGACGTTTGTCACCTTCTCTAAAATCTTTACATGTTCTGTGAGCCGTCAGTGAAACATTAAATGCCGTGCCAGTACTGCTTTTCGATCGAATGTTTTCTTTTTCTAGAGTACTGTACCTTGTAGTTTAGCATTTTCGTTTGATTTTTAACTTTCGGTAATTCGTTACATCAGCAGTTCTGCTAGAAAGACTTGAGTATTTACATATAGTCGTGAGTTTCGCTCAGCTTACTTTGCATTGCGTCAGGCACAGAAATTTCTTAAAAAGGAAATATTCAATTGGGCGAAATGGGTGCCAACAACTAAAACCCTTGCTTTCCAAGTTAATAATCTATGTCGAAATTCAGCATGGAAGCGTTGTGACCGGTGGCATTAGTACCAGGCAGCACTAATGGCGTCGAACGAATCAGCAGACCTGCAAAGAATGGAGTGCGTTGTAAAATTAACTGTACTCGCAGTGGCGACTGTATTACCATGCTGATAAAGGTTCAGACTTGAAACATGAATAGTATTACTGTTTGTCAAGATATGGCTAGCTTTTACCAGTTAACGTTATCAGCGATCGTAATGTAAACAGCTCTATTTAGTATTACGAGATGGTTACGATTTGTACGAGCCATGAGTAAACCTACTTCTTCGTTGAAACTGACAGAAACCAACAGCAGAACAACTGAGAAATTAACAAAGGCAAGTTGGTGAACCGCAGTCCACTGATAAGATTAAAGCAGCCGAAAAACTCGGCAGCACAGATTGTTCAAGTAAATCAGTTGTTAGTAAAAGTCACATTAACTGTCACTTCCGGAAAGACATTATTGTTAGATCACAGGAAGTACTTGTACATACAGACACACTTAATTTTCATACCTGCCATCGACGCCGTCAACATGTTTGCTGTAAATCCAGCAAAAAGAGCTCGCAGAACCAAGCGAGTAATGTCCTTCTTACGCGTTGGAGCCATAATGGAAAAATTTGCCAACTGAATTCCAACCGAGGCAAAATTCGCAAACCCACACAAAGCGTAGGTAGCAATTACATTTCCTTTTTCCTGCAAGGCAGTCGCACATTCGATTGTTCCCGAAGTCAACTAACCAGTCACACATTCATGCAGCTCATGTTTTATCGCGACAGCTTACTGAAAGCGGTTTTCTCCGATTTAAATCTTGCAGCTTGGAATAAGCCACAAATTCGTTGATGAACGTTTTGAAGCCTAAAAGCTGTCCTACATCTTGGCATTCTTCAGCGTCCACTCCCATCAGGAAGGTAATGGGATAGAAGACGTACCCGGATATCATCTGCAAATCATGATATTAAAATCAGGTGTGACCAATGTTGCGCATGAAAAACATCAACTTATGCTACACGTGAGATTTGTCAAACACTCTGTATTATACTGCACCCACTTCCTCAAGTTATCGCCAATTAATCTATCAATATGTATGAAAACGTTCGTCGAGAATGTACCAGAAGCTTAGCACATTGTTCGAAATTGTGTTGTCATGGTCAAGCGCAATGGTCAACCGTCATGATCATTGTATAATAATAATTAGTATTCTGCTGTTATAACGAATGCATTATTGGCCGAGCAGTTACTGCTTAAAGGTCACAAGCGCTCCAGAGGTAAGTGATAACGTTACTAGAGACATTTCGCTTACAGCCAAGGATAACTCCTCGACGTCCGCTAGTTGACCCAGAAACATTAACATCGCATCCACCAAAGCAAGAAAAGCAGTGGCGCAGATCAACATGGCAAGAATACTTCCGATGGCTTGAACGCTGTTTGACGCAGCCATCATAGCTGTTAATTTGATAAACGGGCGCGTCATCTTTAAAAAGTATTAGATAACCGGCGTTAATAAACGGGAATCTTACCCGCATCCAGGACGTTGTATGCTGCCCTGCAGTGAAATGCAGATCATGTAAGTCGACTTGCTAGAATGCTTTCGAATATATCTCTTCATAAATTTCCCGACTGGTTGTTAAGGATTAAAATACAGAACTTGCATAAGATGTGTGAGTAAAACTATTCAAGCTTTTAAGAAGACTGATTAATACAGTAGTCTTTCACTTTTCATTACGTACCCTTTGTCACGTTTCATATTCTTAAAGTCTGTCTGTGATTTTTGACCTGCAACAAGCACAAATAAGTATGTTAAAAACATAGATTCAACAACGGAAACAATAAAAAATTCAGCAACGGATACGTACGTTCTGGGTAAAGAAGTTTTGCCATTACCAACGCTGGAAGAAGAAGACATAATCAGGCTAAGAAAACATAACATGGATTTTTGATGCACATTTGACCCTAAGTTTATATAATATTATGTGTTTGAATAAATAGTTTACGTACCTGCAGGTGCGTTCATAACGGAAGCGGCCAGCAGGTTCTTTGCGCTAACACCCATTGAAGCGTAAGTCACCATTAAACTTCCAGATATCGTTGCGAATCCTCCAGACATGACCTAGAGATACATACCATTATTTCGTAACCACTGTTCCGGGAACAGTGTTCCCAAAGATAACTTCACAATTTTACCGCCATCAGTTCGCTGACGGTCAGCAATGGAATGAAGGGTTTGATTGTCAGTGGAGCTTCTGTCTGCAACAAAATTGCACAATAAACACAATTTACATTTTAATTAACGGAGGCCATTACAGATAAGAACTTTCGTGATCGCATGCACATACACAGACTTTTCTGCTCATGAAAAATACTGGTCAGGGCCTGTTTTGTTATATAAGATCTTTTGCTACGCAGTCGACGTTTAAATATAGTACCGAAACATCGGCTATCTGTACGTATATTCATACCTGTCCAAGAAATACGTTGGCGGCTGCTGAAATAGATTCGGCGGCAGTGGTTCCCAAACTGTAAAGCGATGCCAGTGTTATCTAATCCCAAATTCGATTTTTTTAATTCACGAAACTCGATATTTTTTAATTCACGCTGGCACTTGGCTTACCATAAGTAAATGATCCATCCGACCTTTTCCACAAACCAACCCATAGCTCCAATGTGATATAGGATGGCAATAAGGAAGCTGGCGAAAAGTAGAACTGGCATGACCTGTGAGAGGATTCAGCATGAAATCAAACCGGAAGCTCGAACAGAACATATATGAAACCCTATAAATTAAAAGAGGCATCGTAGAATCGTCACCTCTAAAGCCACGAACACAACAAACAATGGCTAATTCCACTATGTACCAGCAAAATTCTACAAACCTTAGATTCTGACAAGTGAGATTCTGGTTATTTTGTATATTAACTGCAGTATCTAAGCGGAAGTACAGAAAAACAGTCAAAAACATCCGTCTGACTTGCAAGGTCAGATTAATATAGTTCAACGTAAAGCAAAACAGCAAACACCGGCATAATGAGAACAGCCGCGCTAAAAAGTGTTTCCATACCTTAAAAGCCATTTGATGGTGATCTTCAAATGGACTGAAAACAAAACTCGATCCGTTGTCGGCGAACCTCAGAATCCACTGCAGAGCATTTCCGGTTTCCTCGAACACCAGTTTGCCGGTATCCGTGCGCAATACAATAATACCGAAAATGAACTGGACCGCTATTCCGGCAATCACAATTCTCCAGTTGATATATCCAGGACTGTTTGAGAAAAGAACGCCTAACAGCAGAAAAGTGAAGATTCCAGCAAGAGCGCGCAGGCGAATTGGATCTTCATAAGCATCCACTCCCAGGAACGCAGCCGCTCCTCCCATGAAGAGGACTAACAAAGCGCTGTGATAACAAATAAACATGTGCGGGCAACTTTCGGAAACTTCAAAATATCAGTAGAACCGGTAATAAACATACATTTTGGTCCACTTTTGCACGTCTTCTGTGCATGCGCTCTTGATGGTGTTCTTTAGATGCGAAAAAGGGGCACTTAGGAGAGGTTTTACCGCTTTAAAATATATGACTAGAGCCACCACAGCTACTGTTCCCCAGAGCAAATACCTGAAACAAACGTAGATTTTAATAGTGGCTTTTTTCTTTACAGCAGCAAATGCACCGGTTTCGTTGTTTTCCGAAAGCAAATTAATTTTTTATGTTTATCGCGCGCGCAGTATTGTGTCATTGTGGATACGGAATTGTAATAATATTTTAAAACAGCTATTTACAATATACTCACTGAGCTCGAGTAAAATGCAACACACAAACATAGATCAGATATCCCACGTAAGCAGCCAACAACACTCCCAGCAAAAGATAACCAAATAGGGTCTTATTTTGATTAATGCATTCGGAAAGTAGATCGCGGTATTGCTCATATAGTCCAAAAAATCCCTCGTATTTTGGTGGCGGCTCGTCGGAGTCGCTCAGCTGGAATAAAATATAAAAATACAAAGAGATGATATACCAAAACATCACAAGATTAGTGATTATGCTCGCTACGGCATGTATGTATATCCGGCTTATGATGGCCATAATTAAGTCGTTTCTTATTATCTTGTACATTCATTTGTCACGTCGAAGCCGCAAAGAAATCGCTAATTACGACATCAGTAAGTCAGATTAATTACTTCTTCAGGTGAGAGTTTCTTCTCGAATTCGGGTTGTACATCCACAGAGACCGTCTGCAAGGGGATTTTATTGGATTTATTTTGGGGAACTTTCGTATCACGATCCGTAGGAATCGGATAGTCATCTGCTGGATTTTCTCGGGAACCGGCGGAGCTAACCAGAGTACTTGTACTGCTTGAATCCATTTTGCAAGTATCACAAAAGATTTTTCTAGGAATGCTTCCGGAAGAACCGCGCGCAGTACGGAACGAAACAGCCGCTCACGTTGTGGGAACTCCTATCGGTGACCTATGCATTTACTGACCCAGATCAGCAAGTGACTTTTCACTGCGGCGTATCAGGGGATATTTTCCAGTGAATTACAAAATAATGCGGGACGAACCGGGTTGCTTTGATGCAGTAACACAAATGACATTAATAATAATAATATAAACGCACCCTTTTCCTACGCTGCCGAAGTGGTGGGAAGGTGGTAAATTTTGTAGCTTTATGCACCGGAATCACGAGCGCAGTTAAAATTATCAACCAGCTCAATGGTTGTATAGATAACGTAATCATTTCCGCTTTCTAGCTGGTTGTTTCAGCCTATGATAAACTAGACATCTGTACACTCTGTACAATTTTAATGTATTATGTATGCTCATCGAAAATCAGTTGTTTTTGTTAATAACACTATGTGAATTTAACTACTCGTACCATGAATGTCGTATCAAACGATTCTTACTTGTAACAAAAATTTTGTCTGGGACGAAATGAACTTTATTCGATCCATCTCCGCTGACGTCAGGCAAACGGAAGTTACGCAACCATGAAAGAAATCCGGCGGCATGGGATTTCGGCTTTTGTATATCCCTAAGCACTATGACCGAAGAATATTTTTCCTGAGTTGGTAACTTGCTAGTGTCTTATGGTTTACTACAATACTACAGTACTAGAATTAAGCATCCATACTATGCATATGCATAATAATATCATTTCGACAGGGAGATTCTGTGAGGACCATAATACATGTTTACTCTATAGTTCTCACCGCTTCTGGTTGTAAGCTCTGAACACTGGACTAAAAATTTCTGACCGAGAAATTGACAGCATCAGCTGAGAAGTGTCCTATGAATATTTATGACCTTATTATTATTGTTATAATATTTTGTAAATTACGTCACAATACGACAGGTACGCCGACGGGTATATGCGCTCCGACCATATGGTTATCGTCATCGATATCTGCGGCACAATCTCCATAAAGCGTTTTCACGATATCCGGCAAAAAATAATGCAGCCTTCGGACCACAGATCAAAAAGTATTTCCAAGAACTTTTCTTCAGGAGAACGACCGAAAATAGTTTATCAAATTAACAGACTGTTTTTCATTACAGATTTTACCTTTGTCTCGTTGCATATATTTACATAAATCTTGTGAATTGTTTGCAATTGGGCTACTCAAGCGACACGTGCCGGAACCGGTATTTATTTACTTTGATGTGTACCGGTCTGACGCCACGCCCCTTCTTTCGTTGTACGCCTGTCGAAGCTGTCTGGGTTTTTGCCCAGGACACATACCGCCACTTTTTGGCCCGTACAAAGAACATTCCCAGCTGACTTCTAGAGCTGTATCAACTCTCTCACAGCTCAACAGCTAGACGCCTGGCGCGCATCAGTTAGCTCATCACTCGCTGCTCACTCGGTTCTCACTTCTCGTCAGTGCGAAAACGGTTGAGTTGATTTTTTTAATTAATTTGGTACTTCATGATCAGGTTTTCGGCAACGTCCTGAGCTTGTACTTTTTGCATTTTTTGGAATTTGTTTCCTTTTCTGCGTTATTGTTAGTTGTTACCGTATTCAGATATCGGGAAACCGTCGCAACCAAAAATGAGCGCAAAGGAAGAGACTCCGCGTGCCCAGCTGTCTCGCGATCACGATATCGTCGATCTGATTCTGGATGACCATGTTATGACCAAGACCTTGTATCAAAAGATACAAGAGGATGGCAAGAACAAACGGCAGTACGACGAAGAAGTCTTTGACGAACTGAAATGGAGTATCGTAAAGCATGCGGTGGCTGAAGAGCTGGTAAGGCTGCTTACAAGTCTTGATCATTGCGCAAATTGTACAGTTCTGGTAACGCTCGTATTAGTCTGTTTATCAGTGTGTACAGGGTTCTGACGGACTCAGTAAATGAAGTTCCCATGTGTTACATTGCAGTGACTACAGATCTGACATATCTAAATGTCTATCCATTTTTATCGGTTTCGTGCTTTCCGAGAACCGCGGTCAACGTTATACGTTTTGCTATAGGTCTTCTACCCACTGCTGGAGGAGTATGTGGAAAAGATCGGGGAAGAACTAGCAGAACAATCCCGCGCTGACCACGCCGAAATCAAGCGGGCCATGAAGCAGATCAACCGGATTCCCTTGTCCGCCTGTATGGACAATGTGGAAACAATGATGACCGATTTGATTGAACACATGGAGAAAGAGGAAACCCAAGATCTGGTTAAAATTCGTGAGCAAATGCCCAAGGACAAACTGGTGGAAGCGGCCAAAAAGTTTGAGCTGTGCAAGGAATTCGCTGAACAAGCCGGCGACCTCTTTGAGCTCGAGTCGGATGATTTGCCATTTGAGCCGGTTAACCGGGTGCTGCAGGCTCCGTCGTTGCACTTGAAAAATGCCTTCAAAAACTTCTTGGAAGGGAAGGCTAAAAAAGCCGCTGGAAAGAAGGCTAGTGAGACTGACGAGGGCGGGCAGCATGATTTGCGCCAGAGGGATGGTCAGGGACATGCTGTGTGTGCTGAGAAGGAGGGCTTAGATTTGGGTCATGGAGACGACGAGGGACCGCAGTTGGCCAGCCACAAGCATGCGGACAAGACCGGGAAGAACGGTCATTCCGCCGGGTCGGACAAGAAGAGCCCACGCAAGTCGGGATCTCCCAATGGCAAGCAGCGCGGCGAGAACAACGGGGACAATGCCGGGGATGAAGGCATGGAGCATCCGGGAAAGCGCAAGGACGAAAACTTTGAAGAGCTGGAGCCCAGCCGCAAAAAGGTGCACGCTACCAAGTAAGTATCACCGTATGGGTAGATCAGTGTGTTCTTTAATGCCTTGTTTTATCTTTTGAAATAGTTGTTGATTTATATTTCATTTTCAGGACCGATAGTGACGACGCCAGTGGGATGGACACCGAAATGGATAAACAGTAATTTTTGGTTTGTTAAGGCTGTATAAGCGCATTGAATCTGCATTTTGCCTTTAGTTCTCAGTTTTTACTTTCCATTCCGATGGTTTACGGATGGGGATTTCTCGTACAGTATCTTCTCTTTTGTTGACGTATATTTTCATGAAGCGCAATTTTTTCGAATAATGTAATCATTGTAGTGGTGTGCTAACTTTTTTATTCTGTTTCATGTATTAGATCCAGTTCATAATTAAAATGTGTTATCATCGTTATGTCGTAATGGTAGTTCTAAGAAGCACATTATTAGTAAACTCATCTGGCGATTAACAGTTAACCGCCTTTTTCAAGTATGGAACGTTATTTTATTTCGCGACCGCCCCCACGTCCGTATCTGTTTCATTCACACCTGCAGATGCTGTGAGGTAATGAGCATATGGGGAAATATAATCAGCTTCTTATCAAAACTTGGAAAGACTAGCAGCACGGAATGGCGGATCATAGAGTTGAGCAGATAATGCAGTATTGTGGTCGGTTATCGTTGGCACAGTTACCTTGTGTTATCTGTGAGTAGATTCTGTGAACAGTTGTGCAGTTTGATGATGGACATTTCCATGTCAAGAGAAAGCCGCAGCGTGCTGTGTTTTGATGGAATGTTAGCAATCGAAGAATTGAATTTCATCCGTTAATGTCTCATTTCCGCTCATATTGCACGAAATGCAGTTTGGGAATCGCAAAGAAGAGATGCCGTTGGTAAGCCAAGACAGTTCTGCACTAGGCTCTTGCTAAACAGCGAGCGAAACCCGGCATCGAAATACATCAAGCAAAAATAAATGGAAAATATCTTGCTTGTTTGAATTTCTTTTAAGCAAAAGCCCGTGTTAACCGCTCTTGTTAAATTTCGGCATATTTCTTACATTCATGAGCAGTTCACCTCTTAACGAATGTTTCGAAATTAAAGGTGGCAGTGCGGGTGCATGGAGGACCGGAAGTGGTAAACGTACTGAACGATGATCCAAAAAAACCTATCACGGGACAATCTGATGTGGAAAGCACCGCTTTCGTATCGCTGGACGATTGTGCCGCAGCGCCCACTAATCAGACCTCGGAATCGATGCTTTTGTACAACATTACAGATGAACCACCTTGGATACTCTCTATTTTGCTGGGAATGCAAGTGCGTACTGCGTAAGAAGTACAAGCATCTTTCTGGGGGCGACATTCTGTAACCGAAGGATTTTATACAGCACTTCTTATTACTTTTTGGCGGTACGGTATCGTTGCCGTTGCTGTTGGCCCCTCATTTGTGCATATCTCCCAAAGATTCCGGCGTTCCTTTCTTGATTTCATCCATTTTTTTCGTGGCTGGGCTGGATACTTTACTGCAGCTCGTTTTCGGCGTAAGGTACAGAATTACGCGCACCTGCATATTTTTACATTTCTTTCGAAAAAGTTTATGCATAAATGCATTCTTGGGTTGTCCTATATAATCATGCGTATTAATCGTAAATCCATGTTTGTCTGTATTAATCGGCTCACGCGAAGCCAAAAGTCTCTCAAGTAATCAAAGAAAGTTCGCATCTAGACCGCTTGTGCCGTGCGCATATACAGGCCGGTACATCCTTCAATCACGGATTACATTAATGATTTATTTACAGCCAGCACATAATTCATATGGTATCAGCGGTTTTGAATCAATTATCAAAACTAAGACAGCGCCTGCTTATTATCTTATTTTCTTTCATCTTTTCATCCTATATTTTTAAGCTTTTCCTGCCATGGGATGGATTTGTTTTACAATGATTGTTTGCTTCATATGTATATAATATTCACCTTTTGGCCTTTGTAGGTTGCCGATTATTCAGGGATCAACGTTTACGTTTTTCGGGCCGGCATTAGCGATTCTGCAGTTACCACGATGGCAGTGTCCGGATATGTCTGTTATCGGTATGTACGGTAACGTCTTATTCCGGTTCGGCTTAAGACTTCGCGTGGATTCTTGTAGCGTATGTGGTGATTTTGGATCAGTTCACAAATTGTGAAACAATTGTTTTCTAATACTTCAAATATTTTTTTCTCTTATCCCGTTAAACGTTCAGCCCAGTTTCCGTTAAACAGATGCCCTGAGTTACGAGGACAGACAGGAACTATGGTTCAGTCGGATACGTGAGGTAAAATCCTGAAATAACGAAAGTAAATGTTTATGCTTTCATATTTGCGCATATGGCACACTGATTGCAGCTGTTATTGAATATTATGGCTGGCTAAGATTATGATATCGCTGTTATGATTACAATGCCGCTGTCCGTATATACCGATATCTGACTTTATTTTGCCATTCACAGATCCAAGGTGCAATCATTCTTTCCTCTTTGGTTGAAGTCCTTTTGGGATTCACGGGAGCGGTCGGCTTTCTGGTGCGCTTCATTGGTATATGATTAAGAAGCCACGCTAATAATTTGTTCTGTGTGCTCGGTGGCATTTCCGATTAGAAAATAAACTATCCCTGTTGCATGTAGGTCCTCTGACCGTTGTTCCCACCATTGCGCTTACTGGTTTATCTCTGTTTGGGGTAGCCGCCCCGTGGGCCGGTAGACACTGGGGCATTACTGTGTTGTAAGTGCTGTAAATCGTAAACCGTGACCATACTGTTAATTAATAAACTGTAAAAAACATGTGAGCAAGATTTATGAAGATGTGGTGGCAACAGGTGGATTTTGTTGGATAGACATGTTATGCAGTTAGACTGACCTGTTGCAGCTCCATTATCCTGCTGACCTTCTTCTCCCAGTACGCGCCGCGTATCCGGTGGCGCTGCGTTGGCTTGGTATGGGAAGAGCGAATTCGCACGATCTGCCAGCTATTTCCGGTCCTGATGACCGTTGTTATAGCGTGGAGTCTGTGTGCTATCCTTACTGCAGCCGGCGCTCTGCCTGACGACCCCACAGCCTATGGATACAGTGCCCGAACGGACATCAAACTGGACTCTCTAAGCAAAACACCCTGGTTCCGATTTCCGTATCCGTTTCAGTGGGGCTGGCCTACATTCTCTTTGAGCGGAATGAGTATGTTGGCAGGTGTTATGGCCGGGATTGTGGAGAGTGTCGGGGATTATTATGCTTGTGCGAGAATTGCCGGTAACTATGGAGTTTTACAACAAGCTGGCAGTGTGGTGCAATAGTGCTGGCGCTAAAATAACTACGGCATTTTACTGTGAGTGGATTACTTATTACCGATTTTGTTTTGTTATTCAAGGCGTTCCTCCACCTCCGACTCATGCTATCAACCGCGGTATTGGGATGGAAGGAATCGGCTGTATTCTAGCTGGACTTTGGGGAACCGGAAGTGGCACCACTTCATACTCGGGTATGCTGCAGTTATACTGATTGGTGTTAATTTCGTACCACTTGCATCAAGCATGTTTTATCTATGCTTTCCAGAAAACATTGCCGCACTAGGAATTACAAGAGTAAGTGTGACCTTTCTTGCGTCTCGATATGTGCCACAATTTTGTGCCTTTTTTCTCTGCAGATTAAGTAATACTTAACAAATTCTTCCAATAATTAGTAGTAAAAAAAATACAAAGAAACGTCTGTAATATTGATTAGTGACTCTGGTAAGGATTGTAGTATGCGCAATGGTTGAAAACATAAACACCTCAGATAGAATCGATTTTTATGTCACAGGTAGGAAGTCGTCGTGTGGTTATGTGTGCTGGTGTGGCTATGATGGTGATCGGCATTTTCACAAAATTTGCGGGATTACTAGCGACAATGCCGGATCCCATTGTGGGCGGATTATACTGCGGACTTTTTGGAATGATTAGCGCCGTCGGTTTGTCCCAGCTGCAGTCGGTTGATCTCAATTCTACCCGTAACCTTTTCGTATTGGGATTTTCGTTGTTTATGGGTTTGACCATACCGCACTGGGTGCAAGATCAGAAAGAAGTTCTCGACACAATGACCAGTAAGGAAACTCTGGATACCACAAAACAACAGCGGAGACGTAAATGCGATGTTGGTCAACCTGTACTTTTGAGATGCTTTTTTTGTAGATGTACCCCAGTTTAACCAAGTGGTACAAGTGCTGTTAACTACCAGCATGTTTGTTGGAGGTTTTCTTGCGTGTCTTTTGGACAACATTCTTCCAGGTAAAGTTAAGTGTGCACGTATCGGAAAAAGGCGTCCTAAAAGGGAATCCTTTCTTTTAGCAGGAATATTATGATGGAAGTAATACATTCATTTATTTGGTTGTACATGTACTTGGTTAATCTAATTTCTACGTTTCGACTACGTACATTTGGTTTACCTTCCTTTTATCGTTGCTTGTGGTTCGTTTTTTGAATTAACTTCCGATAGTAAGATTTTTCGATTTACTAATGTGGATTAGTTCAGATACTGTATATAGTATTCTAATTTACACAAACTGCAGTCATGTAGTTGCTAATGTTTTCACCTGTTAAAAACTTTGCAGCGTTTCTTACTGTGTTGTATTAGTTTTGTTTCGATAGGTACCCGTGCAGAACGGGGTCTGACAGCGATGTTCAGTTCTGCGAATTCTGACGACGGACAGTTGGAGCGCGAGATATACCACCCACCCGAACCACTGATGCGGTTATTCAGTCGTTGTTGTTGTACCGATTACTTGCCATTTTGGCCTAAAACACACAAGGATGACGAGAACGTTGTGCCGTGAGTTGCCATCAGAAAACAGTATTGGAACTTTGCGAACGGAAGTCGCGCCTGGGAAGCCAAAACCACGAGAATACCGGTCAAGAAGGAGCGGGCAGTATTTAAAGCAGTTTATTTTGACTTTTAATTATGAATTTTATCGGCACTTTTGGCGGGAATGGGTGTAATAATATAAGTAGATCTCTTTTACATTCTTGCGGAATTTGTTTACGCTAAGACTTTGTATACGCTATGTTCTATGCGGGTACTACTGTATACCGTGCTAACGACATGGATTTGACCTTTTATATTAACAGTAATGCGACAAGTTTGCTGGTGCGAGTAATTTGCTAGGTTGCGAACACGTGATCTACGAAATATGCAAATCGTAAAACAATCGTATTTCCGTAATTCGGAACTGTGAAGACAACATGGGCTAATTAATAAACTTGTTACTTGGCCCATTTTGCCTTCACAGCTGTGTGAACATTTGCTTTGATTTAGTATGGCACACCGAAAACATCTTTGCATATGAACATGCAAACCAACCGGAAATGTAAATTGGGTCAACGTCAAAGTCAGTGAAGCGCTATGCCATACAGCGCGAAAACAAGAATGAGCTGCGATTCCGTTAGGCTGGCATTAGCACTTCAACCCGCTTACGTTGTATGAATCACTGAATCTGACACACAAATTCATTTTTAAGCTGGTCACGGAGACACCTGTGCTGCGTAATTCCAACTGTGATTAATTTATTTGAGCACCGAACAGAAAATAAACAGACAAATATGATCAGAAAAAACAGTCTACAACTG